>CAKNYM010044263.1:0-45674 GCA_932195095.1 Andricus curvator | reverse complement strand
TCACATAGTTGCATTTTTGTCCAAGAAAAATAAAAATTCTACTAAAAAAAGATGAACTTTTAAATTAAAAAGACAAATTTTCAGAAAAAATATTTTTTATCCAAAAAATATTTCTGTTGACTATGATGCCTTTTTAAGAAAATTGTAAAATTTTCAACGAAATAATAAGATTTATAATTAAAAAAAATAATCTTCAGGAGAACATTTTATGGAATTTCCAAAAATTACGTACATGAGTGAAGGACCCCCTCTCCCTACCGTAACAAATCGTAACAAAATGTCTCGACCCCCCCCCCCCTTTTGAGATGTTACGTAATTTAAGTACGGTCCCTCACCAATGCAAGTGTTTGATTGAAAATTGATCTGTTTGGCTAACAATTCAAATATTTTGTTGAAAGTTAGTCCTTTTTGTTAGAATTGAACTATATTTGAATTCAAATTAAAATTCTTTTTGCATGAAATATCAAGTAATTCGTTTGTCATTAAGAGTTCATATTTTCGGGTTTTACCTGAAAAACTACGAATATATGTAGCTTTTTAAATTCCAAATTTTCTATATTTTGTGTAGAAATTCGAGATTTTCTACAAAAACCTAATAAAAATGATAAAAGATAAAAATCTTATAATGGGTTTGTAGATTTTCGTATTTTTCGTAAAAATAGTAACTTTCGTAATTGAGCATCATTTTCTGTGATTTATTGCAACCACTTATTCTATTTTTCTGAAAAGCAGTGAGTCACGATGAATTTAATTTTTAAAGCACGATAAAACTATCACATTCTTGGGTGATTCAGAACCAATATATTTCGATTATTACCTTTTCCAAATAGGAAAAAAAAACAATTCAAATATTTTTAATGTATTTCTTAAATTTCTAATATTTAATGCATTCTTTTTACAAAAATGAAAATAAAAATATTTCTTTCAAGAGATTGAGGTAAAATTATGTAGACATAATTAAAAGAATTTTGAGAATATTCGTTAGCAAACCCTGCAGTTCGGAACGAATCTTGAGTTTAGTGTCTCTATTTAAAAATTTTTTAATTTAAGATCGAAAATAAATCTATTTGATCACAAATATGAAATAGATTTCTTTTCGATTTTAAATTAAAAACTATTACAGTTATTTCCTTATTGAAAAACAAATACATTGAGTGTGTACTTGAGTCAGTTTTTATCACTATGGAGCAATGATTTGTAATTATATTGGCATAAAGGTGTCGACACCTGTTTTCAAGTTTCAAACTATGGCCTTCTTCTTGTTTAAATAAAGATAAAAATGTCACAAAATCGCGCGTTACATTTGCGTATTATTTCTCAAGTTAAGGGGGAAAATAATTTTAAATGCAAAATGCAAATTTCGAATATCCATTTATTGTTGAGGTTTATTTGTTGAAAAAAATCAATTTTCAGACAGTTCTATTTTTAACCACAAACATTACATATTTTCCTAAAACGGTGAATTTGCTACAAAAGCGTTTAATTTTTTAACACGAAAAAAGGTCAAAAAGGTCTTTCATTTTTACTCAAAAACAGTTGAATTGAAAAAAATCAGCTGAAAAAGATAAATTCTGAACGAAAATATAATATTTGATAACTAAATATTAAATTATAATTTTAAATCAAAAAGATTTGAATTCATCCAAAAAGACGAATTTTGAACTAAATAGTTGAATCCTAAGCCAAACAAGATTCTAATTTTAAACCAAACCTTTGCAATTTTACTAAAAAAAGTGAAGTTTCTACCAAAATAGATAAATTTTTATACCAAAGAGACGAATTTTCAACACAATTGTTGAACTTGGAACCAAAACAGATTTTTGAGTCCAGAATGAGAAGAAAAATAGGCAAATCGTTATAACTTAAAAGAAAAAATAAGAAAATTCCAAAAGATTTTTAAAGGTTTCAGACACGCCGAAAAAGTATACAGAACATTTCTGAGAATTTTTTTTATTTTCCATGATTGTAAAAAACTTCAGGTAAATTTTTAGTGTTTTGAAAGATATTTAAGACGTTTTGTTGCTTGGACAAAATTTATAAATATTTTCTAAATCTTCGAAAATCTTGCAAGGTTTCCAAATATTTGTAATTTCTTCAAAATTCCAAAAATGTCTAAATACCTTTTAAACTGATTGGACTTATTTCAAAACTTGTATAAAAATATTTTGGATTCATTTTTGATAATTTTGAAAATATTTTGTGATGCTTCATAATCTTTTTAAGTATTCTCTAAAAATTAATTTGAAAACATAAATAATCACTTTAAAAATTCCCAGGCATCATAGGAATTTTTTTCCATTAGCTTGAAGCCTTTCAAAAACACTTGCAAAATTACAGAAAGTGCCTTCAAATCTTTCAGATTCTTCATAATAATAAAAGCTTCTGGATTGTTTGTTTGAAGTCTCCAAAAATCCACATTTTGCTCTAAATGTAATTAGAAATGTTTTTGAATTTATTTAAAAATATTCCACATAAACTCTTAAAATTACACAATCTTGAACCTCAAATAATGCAAGTTAATGAATCTACAACTGTACGTCTTGAAAATATAAATCTTGAGAATTGCATAATTTTCAATTCTATATTTTCACAATAAAATTGTACAACTTTCAATCGCAATTTTTTGAAATTTAAGATTTTTAAATGTTGAGAATTTACTATTAGGAATTATGCGAGTTTTGAGTGTTACAATAAAAACTGATGTAATTTTTGATGATTTACATTTGAAATTTCTTTAATTTGGTAGATTGGGAATCGAAAAGTCTTCATTTTCGATCTTCAAAGTGAAAGAATCTTTATTTTGAAAATTTTTGAAACTGAAGGATTTTCCATTGCAAATCCTTAAATTCAAGCAAAATATTCAAAAAATCATTTATCATATAAATCTTAAAAATTTAATAATTTTGTATGCAATATTTTGATAATTCAAGAATGTTTAAATGTAACTATTTAAAATTGTACAGATTTGAATTGTTTCAAAAGAAATTACTTGTGAAAATTTACAATTAAAAATTATGTAATTCAAAATAAGGTCTTTTTAATTAATACACATCAAGAACTGAACAACCTTCAATTCCAAATATTCAGGATCGATCAATTGTAAATATTTTTGAAATGGATCAATGTTTGGTTCCACCAAAAATAACTTGAAATTTAAGAAAATTATTTTATTAAAGAAAAATTGAGCTACATATTCAAAAAAAAAATTTCGAAATTACACTATCTTAAACTGTATATATTCTAAATCAAATATTCTTCAATTGTAAATCTTAAAAATGAAAGAATTTTGAATGGAGAATGTTTAAAATTCAAGAATTTAAATTGAAAATCTTCAAATTCAACTATTAAAAATAAAAAGCGTTCAAAATTGAAACCTTCAAAATATTAATCTTGAACATTAAATAATTTTCAATTCAATATTTTCAAAATTTAAGAATTTTTAATTATTAGAGTTTGAAGATTTACAATTTCAATTGATGCAAGTTTTAAGATTTATCATTTTGATTTTCGAAATTATCCCAATTTAAGAATTTTGATTTTTTCTGCCTTAAAATTTAAGAGTTATCAGTTGTAAATCTCAAAATTACATCTTGATAAATTATACACTTAAAAAATGATAGAATCTTCAATTGCAAATCTTCAAGATAGAGCCATTTCAAAAAGATGTCGAAAATGGAAAACATCAGAAAAATCCAGAATTTCAGAATATATGTCTTTTGATAAGATCTAATTCTGATATAAAATATCAAATTAACTTATGTATCAATTGATTACTTTACTTTTATTCTGGGACGTAGTCTTATATTTAAATAAAAGTAATCTCCATACAGATTTAATGAAAACTGATTAAAATTAAATTGAAATTGTATGAAAGCCGATGTAGCTACTTTCATATTAGAGGCGTGCAGTTTTGTATTCAAATTTTTAATACAAATTTAGGCACGCTTGAAAAATTGAATTTTTCGGAATAGAAAAAAATTTGAATGTAAATTAAACTAGTTTCATTTCCTCCGACTAGTGCCCGACTTTTAGTGGGGCCCACTGGGGCTATTTCTGCACGGGAATCCCATGAATACTCTAAAATACTGGCATATTTGAAATTCCCTGAATTCCTAAAATTTCCTGAAAGCCTATAATTCTCTGAATTCCATGAATTCTCTGAATTTCAATAATTGTGTGAATTCCTTGAATTTTCCGAATTCTCTAAATTCTTCCAATTCTCTGAATTTCTATAATTCTCTGAATTCTCGTAATTTCTCGAATTCTCCGAATTCCATGAATTCTCTGAATTCCTTTAACTCCATGAATTCCTTTAATTTCATGAATTCCTTTTATGCCATGAATTCTCTGAATTCCGAGAATTCTCTGAATGTCATAAATTCTCTAAATTCCATAAATCCTCTCAATTTAATAAATTCAATGAATTTTCTAAATTTCACGAATTCCATGAATTCACTGCATTCCATCAATTCCCTTCATTCCGTTAATATACTGAATTCCTCGAATTCTCTAAATTCAGAAGGTGTCAAGGAATTAAAAGGAATTAAAAAAGAAATTCAGAGTCCAAATGCATTCCAAGTAATTTCACAAAACTTGAAAGAATTCATAGGGTGTAAAAGAATTGAAAGGAGTTGAATGTTAAGTCAAAGTAATTTATGTAAATTAAAATTAATTCCAAATAATATACCAAACAGGAGCTTTAGATTTTTGGACGTATATTATACTTCGCGAGCGGTTCTCCTAACATGGAGGTATCGATATGATCCTCGTCTAGAGGGCATTATTGGGAAAGTATTTTTTTGACAGATGTGCTTCTTATCGGACACTACAGAAGTGGACGGCATCCTGTAATATTATCTGATCGTAAACAGAAAAAATACATAAAAATTTTATTTCAAAACCTCACAAAAATGAGCCATTTCTCCAAACAATATTCCAAATTTTGTTTGAACCACAACAGTGAATACTAAATCATTAATTTTTCATACTTTCAGAAAACGCATCAAAACTTCAACTTCGCACAAAACGTATGGTTCCTGATGGCAGTATCCTGATTCACATTGTGAAGATTTTCTTAGGAAACAACCAAATTTGTACTGGTGTCATAGCCACGCCTGATCATATCCTAGTTCCTCTGGACTGTGTTGGTCACGACCCAACGATATTAATAGTTCAATCTGGTGTACCGGGTAGGGGTCCCATGCGAAATCACCAAGTACATTATGTGTTTAACGAGGTACCTCTTTCCTTGCTTCTGATTGAACCAAAAATCCCAACCGGAAGTGGATTCAGTCGACCGATACTACCTGCTAACCACGCCCTACCGGTCGGCATACCACCTACTATTATTGCTTGGGATGACATGGGCCAAGTACGATCTATTACGCATGTGCAGATAGTGCAAATTACAGACACCCTTGTCTGCACTGCGGCATCACATCAACCAGCACGTCGCCTTGTTAATAGGGATCGTGGAGCTGCTTTGGTGATCGGTAATATACTCTATGCTGTTCTCGTTCAGGCTGGAAGTTTTACCCATGATAATCGAGATCATTTTAGGCTCGTGAATGATCTCAACGAATACTATGTGTTTCTCATGGGATTCATTCAATCATATTTACATTACCATCCAGAACTGTACAATTCGGCGGGCTGAATGTAAAAAGCGTAACCGAAAATAAATAAAGGAAGATGTTAAAATGAAGAAGAATGTGTTAACATTCACAAGCATATGTTTTTTTAATATCCGAAATCTTTTTGTCCCCTGTAAATATTAGTGAACTGGTCTCACTGCAGCACTGGCTTTTTGTAGAACAATAGGCCATGCCAAACTTCACATGATTTTCCAGGTGTCGTGGTTTGAGTATGTACTTTTGAGCCCGTTTAGAAATAGCCCCACTTGGCCCCACTAAGAGTCGAGCACTACTATAGGTTACAAAAATGTTGACCTCTCTACAAAAGTTTGATTAAGTCAGTGAAAAAAAAATCGCTCAAGAACGTCACAAACTTCATTGCAAAGATAATTTTATTGCGAACAAATTCTCTATTCATGACACCGTCATACATTAATTACAAATGAAGTGGCAGTAGAGTGAAGGTACAAAAACACGGTCAACAGCATCAATTTCACGACAGTGAACTTTGACGCGTTAAATTTGGTTGAAAAATCAGTATAAATGAGGCGCCAAAAATCAGGCAAATTCCTTGACATTTTCTGTAAATGCAGGTGTCATAAAAATTAAAAAATTTAAATAATTGTAGCTTACAGAGTTAAGTATGAAATAAGTAAAAAAGTTCAAATAATACAATGAAATAAGAAATGAATTTTCAAAATTATTAAATGATTGGTTATTGTCAATTATTTTTTCTACGTTTTTTTTTCCGGCGCGCATAAAAGGTGTCATCAGTATCAGTTTCAGCCGAAGGTCACTATTCGGCACTTTACCCCAGCTACCTGATGACCATCATTTGGGAAAACTGAAAAAAAAGCCAAAGGCGTAGGAAACATGAATTTAACTTCTGATGCTGACAGTTCCACTCCTGGAAAATAATAAACTTTCAGAGGAAGATAAAAAATATTATTGGAGACAAATGATTGCATAAGATGAAAATAATAAATATCGAAAAATCAAACACTTGAGCAATTGCAGGTCAACTCATCTGAAGAATTTCAACTTTTAGTAATTTTGATGAAAAGTCTTGTATCCGTTTTCTGAGGTGTTTGAAAAAAATAATGAAATGATTATTAGAAAATTTTAAAAATTTGTCGACGACTCGGAAATTCGAACAATTTATCCTCCCGACTTTTGTCGATGAAAATAAAATTCTCAGAATTATAGCATTTGTAAGATTCAAAAGAAAAAAGTTTCTTTTTGAAAGTTCTGCAAGGTAATGGTAATAACTTTTTGATTTTTCTTGAAAAATCGAAAATTCAAATTTTGATCGCACAAAAAAATAATGACGAAAAAAGATGAATTGACAAAAATTATGCGCCCAAAAAAGATCTACAAATTTGGTACAAATCACTTTTTAATAGGACGCATAATTCTTCTTTTATTCGTGAAGAACAACATTAAAAATCAAAAAATTAAATTTTTGGACAAATGACACAAGCTACGGAAAAAATGATTAAACAAAAGTTGTTCTCACCCAACATAGAGCTACAAATTTGTTATAGTTGATGTTGATTTTAATGCTTTATATTCGAAATTTCTCTCATTTTTAATTTCAGTTTATATATTTCTAATTAAAAATTGTGCAAGATTTAGGATTAAAAACTCGACTGTTGACCTTTAAAATCGTTTAAAACTTAAGAATTTTTATTTCTACGTCTCAAAAATTAAATTGAAATTGAATTTTTGAATCCAAATAATTTTAAATTGTTATTGTTCGAAATTGTAGGACTTTGAATTGTACATTTTCAGGTTTGAAGAGTTTTTTCTGTAACATGGAAGACTTTTGATCTGCAAAGTTATCGAAATTCAAAAATTTCTAGTTGTACCTCCCTACAATCGAAGTGTTTTTAGTTTTGAAAATTTACAATTACAAATTATTCTATTTTTATGTTCTACAATTAAACATAATGCAATTTTTATGTACTACAAGTAAAGCTTCTGTGACTTTTATGCTTTATATTGGAAAAGATCTTCAATTTGAAAAATCTAGAATTGAAAAAATTGACTATTGATCTTCAAAATCATCCAATTCAACACTTTAAATTAGGCATATTTCTCCTCTATCGTCAAGATTATATATTTTCAATAAAATTTTGAAAATTTTATTACCCGAGAAAAATATCAAATTTTTATTCTTTTGCGTAAAACGGAAAAATTGAATTTCGAGGTTAGGATATTTATCGAACACTTATTCGGTGAAATTTCCAGTAAATTCAAAAATAATAAGTATGCCATTGATTCTTGACTTTCTAATTATTTATTGATGTATTTTAATCAGCTGATTATAAGTACACACGTTTTCAATTATTTAGCGATTTTTTTGACAC
Source organism: Andricus curvator (assembly GCA_932195095.1). Taxonomy (NCBI): domain Eukaryota; kingdom Metazoa; phylum Arthropoda; class Insecta; order Hymenoptera; family Cynipidae; genus Andricus; species Andricus curvator. The sequence goes on along the minus strand of CAKNYM010044263.1, from coordinate 37,672 downwards.
GGTGTTACTATTTTCTTTAAATTTACAATTTCTATACTTAGTTAAAAATTAAAAAGGTTACTAAGAAATCAAAGTTCCAAAAATTAAAGTTCAAAATGAAAAAATATGAAGTAACAATTATTTGAATGCTTCAATGAAGATAATTGTTTAATGCTTTTTATGCTTTTGACTGCTTAAGTAAATAATTTGATTAATTTTTTGCTATCAAGTATTATGAATGGATTATTATTCCCTTTAAAGTCATGTAGTTAAATATTTGCCATAACTTTCATAATAGAAGTTTATTTATGCTAAGTTACCTTCTGTTGGTCTCTGTTCTACCGACTGAGTTGTGACGTCATCCGTTTCTCAAAATATCAACTACATGTCAGTGATAAGTTTACAGTGGCGGCCTCTAACGTCAGGGCTATTAACTACAAAATTTACTGACGCCACTTTTTTACTGACCAAGTAGTGACGTCATATATTGGTGGAAATATCGACTACCTTTCAATGATAAGATTACAGTGGCGCCACCTATTTTGATTAATAATAAATGAAAAATTGATGAGTAATAATAAATTGAAGTCATCATTCAAGATTGGGATACATAAATTCAATTTTTGACATGTTTGCTTTCAGTAATTTGTAACTTTAATTGAAATATAAGATTTTATCCCGGCACGAATTAAAAGCAAAGAGAAAAATGAATAATAATTATATCTTTACATTCTCATTCTAATGAGAAGGTATTAGTTTTATGTAAAATTTGACTTTGTCGGTTTTCATCAAATCTTCACGTTTTGAGAAATCCTGAGTCAGAAAAAACGATTTTTACGAATGTCTGTTTAATTATTTAATTTAATCTGTCTGTAGTATCGTGTAGGCACGATAACTTTCGAAAGATTGATCAGATTGGATTGTGCTTTGGCACACTTTTTTTAAGCCTACAAAGATAGTACTCGAAAAGACGAATAAAATATTCTAATGACTTTTTCTGATAAAAAAAAATACCGGAGTTATAGCATTTTTAACATACAAAAAAACAAACGAAAATGAACATTTTAAGCAAAAAAACGCACGATATGAAAAAAATTCAGGAGGAGAAAAACGTTGTTTTTTCGACACCCTACAATATTTTCATAACAACTTCTTCAATTTTTTGAAAAATAGACAATTCAAATTTTGATCGCACAAAAAAATAATGAAAAAACATAAATTCCATTTTGTTGTCAAACTAGGCAAGATCTACAAATGTGTAATTATATACTCATTTTCTAATATGACAAGAGGTTCAAATCGATCATCTCACAGTGTCGACTTGGTCATCTAGGACGGTCGACTCAAGCGTCATAGAAAGTCGAACCGATCATGAGAGATGGCGGAACTGATCATTATAAAGGGTCGAATCGCTCATCATAGAAGGTCGATTTGGTCATATCAGATAGTCGACTTGATCTCCTCACACAGTCGACCTGGCCATCTCTGGGGGTGGATCTGATTATCCTACATTATCTATATTTGTTGTCCTTCTCCTACTTATTTCAGTCTCTTTCTCATAAGAGACTGGAAATGATAAAATTAAGTGGAACTTATAAAACCTAAAAATTTATATGGAATACAAGAATTCTGAAAGCATTTTTTATTCTTTGTGCAGAGTGAGGTGCATGAGACATAATTTGATATGCAAAGACAGTGCACATTGACAATATATTTTTGGGAGCACGAAAGGCTAAGGACACGGCACGGTGTCACACTGAATTGTAAGATTTCAAACATTGAAGTGAATTCATAAACCAATAACCCAAATCTCGTTACTTTCTGCATCATCAATGAATGCTGAAATTTTTTGCACGTTTTCAGTTTGAAACGACACGGTGACAACAAATTGATAGCTGAACGTCCAGTTACGCCTTTATCCTAAATCCCTTGGAAGCGTGAAATTTGACGTTCTCTCTTATGCACTTCACTCTCCACGCATATTCGAAATATCAAAAAGCAGTTTAAGCTTATTAAAAATATGTTGTTCTTTGCTCACAAGAAGGACTTGTAAAGTAAAATTTAAATTATTTTTTAGATTTTATCCTTAAAAATAAATGATAGATTTTAAATTTTAGAGAAAGGAATATATTTTTCACCTTAAATATGAATTTAAAATAATTCCTAATATTCTTATGCACTTTACATTTATTATTTGTTGTGAAAATTTGACTTATATATTTATTCATTTAAAAAAAAAACACGCCAACGGTAACTAATCAGGTTGGCCATCCGCGATGGGTCATTTGCTCTTCCGTGGATGGTCGAAATGAGTGAAAACAAGATGATCGAATTGACCATGCCGAAACGATACTTCGATTATCCCTGATACACGGAGAAAAATGGATGGTTAAAGTTATAGCGTCAAAATTTAGAGAGCCAGTCCATTCTTCTAGATGGTCTAAAGAGCTTTTCAGAATTTTTTCGACATAGTCAGAGAGACTCTTATGTTATGGCCAGTCTGAGTGTTGTAAGAAGGTCAGACTCACTATCAGGGATAATTGAAGTATCCTTTCGGGATGGTCAATACGATCATCTTGTTTTCACTCATTTCAGCCATCCACGGAAGAGTAAATGACCCATCGCGGAGGGCCAACCTGAGTAGTTACCGTTGCCGTGTTTATTTAAAATGAATAAATGTGTAAGACAAATGTTCACAACATATAATAAATGTAAAGTGCATAAGAATGTTCGGAATTATTGTAAATTCATATTTGAGATGGAAAATATATTCCTTTCTTTAAAAATTAAAATCTATTATTTATTTCTAGAAAAAATTCTGATAAATAATTTAAATTTTAGTTCACAAGTCCTTATTGTAAGCAAATAATTATTTTTAATAACTTGACTCTTATTATTTGCGGTTTAAAATTTCTTTTCACATTTAATCATTTCAAATAAGCGCGCCAACCTCAACCAATCCGGTTGTCGACGCGGATGGATGCAGTGTGGAAGAATACGAGAGTTGGGAGCACCGTGGTTCAGAGCAATTTCGGAGTGAGTGAATGTCATTGAGCCGTTCAGCGTCACATTGGCTGTTTATTGAACTTAAACATATTTTTAACAAGTTTAAACTGATTTTTGATATTTCTAATATGCGTGGAGAGTGAAGTGCATAAGAGAAAACATGATTGAAAGTGCATTAAGTTTATTCTTTTGAATTTTCAACGTCAAATTTGATGCTTCCAAGGGATTCAGGATAAAGGCGTAACTGGACATTTAGCTATCAATTTGTTGTCACCGTGTCGTTTCAAACTGAAAACGTGCAACCAATTTCAGCATTCATTGATGATGCAGAAAGTAACGAGTTGTGGGATATTGGTTTCTGAATTCACTTTAATGTTTGAAATCTTACAATTCAGTCTGACACCGGGCCGTGTTCTTAGTCTTTCGTGCTTCAAAAAATATATTGTCAATGTGCACTGTTTTTGCATATCAAATTATGTCTCATACACCTCACTCTCCATAAAGAATAAAAAATGCTTTCAGAATTCATGTATTTCATATACATTTTCAGGTTTTATAGGTTCCACTTAATTTTATAATTTCCAGTCTCTTATAAGAGAGAGAGAGACTGGAATAAGTAGGAAAAGGACAGCAAATATAAAAAATGTAGGATAATCAAATCGACCCCCTAAGATGGCCAGGTCGACTGTCCGAGGAGATCAAGTCGACTATCTGTTATGACCAAATCGACCTTCTATGATGAGCGATTCGATCCTTTACAATGATCAGTTCCGCCATCTCTGATGATCGGTTCGACTCTCTATGACGGTTGAGTCGAATGTCCGAGATGACCAAGTCGACACTTTGAGATGATCGATTTAAACCTCTTGCTTTAACTTTCTAGAGACAGTCGTTTTAGCCATCTTCAAGGGCTGTCCTATAATTGACCCTGCAATATAGTCTGTCTGCACATCTAGATGGCCAAACTGACCTTCCATTTTTCTCCGTGTAGTGAGTCTGACCTTATTAAAACACTCAGACTGGCCATAATATAAGAGTCTCTCTGACTATCTCAAAAAAATTCTGAAAGGCTCTTTAGACCATCTAGAAGAATGGACTGGCTCTCTTAATTTTGACCCTCTAACTTTGACCATCCATTTTTCTCCGTGCAGAGAACCGAGCGTGGAACGCAAGGTTCAAATGAATTTCAAATCAAATATCGAGCGCGAGTGTCTGTATGAGAATGTGTTCCTTAAGGTCGATAGAACCTTGAGTAAATAAAGTTCCTTTTCAGTCTAAAATAAAAAAAAATTTAACAATCACTTAATATCCAGAGATTTTAATAATTTTATAATATTTGCAATTAAACTTTTTCTTTTCATCGAAGTCTGACACGAAGTTCAAAAATCTAGAGGAACCGAGCGTAAAGCGCTATGTAAATACGTCCGAGCACTAGGCGAAGCAGGCAGATTTATTTTTGTATTTTTTTAGAGGCGAGCATGCTAATTTTACTTAAAAATTTATTAAGGTATTTTTTTGGTTTAAAACCTTATGCTAGATTACAGTGACAGTTTATAATAAGTATAAGTTATAATTAGGTTTTAGAAAGATCACAAGTCGTCATGCGTGCATCATCCTTTGGTTCCGTTTGGTTCCCCTCTCATTCTGAAAATAAAACGATGTTCAATTTAAGCATTTGCATCATAAATTGTGCGCTATGCGTTGTGGGTCGTTTTTAAATTTAAGAGGAAACATGATTTTTCATCTAAAAAAATTTAATACATGATTTGTATTTCAATCAAAAATAATTTAAATTTTTAAACAAAAACAGTTAAGGTCATTTACAAAACACAAATTTTTAACAAAATGCTTGAACCCTTAACCAAAAAAGAAAGTTACTTTGAATCATAGAATAATATTCATTGGCTCTCAGTTAAATAAACATTTCTTTAATTTAAAGCAATTTCTTTTTATTCAAAGAAATTTCTTTCGTTGAAAACAAAATTCTTCTTTGTTCCAATAGAAATTTGTATTTAATTTATAATAATTTTCTTTATTTCCTAGGGTTTCGTAGTCCCCTCTCTACCGAGAGGGGCAGTAGGGTTAGTAGAAAGGGGCAGTAGGAGAGGGAAAAGGAAGTCAAGTGTGGATTGGGTGGAAGAGGATAGTAATGTCTGATTGGGGAAAGTAGGGGTGGGGAAGTATGCGAAGGAATGTAGAAGTCAGGTAATAGGAGAGGAGTATTAGTCCACGCATTTTTCAATTTAATTGTTTTATTGTTTGTTAAAAAATTAATTCGTTTGTTGAAAATATGATTTTTTTTATGGAAAATAAAACTTCTTCATAAATAATATAATTCCTTGAGGGTTGCAAAGTCAATCGTTCCGTAGAGTGTTCTTCTTTTTGTTTTCATAATTGAACATTTTTTATCACAATTGTTTCCTTTCTCACCTGAAAAATCTTTTTGGCTGAATATTCATTTTTTCTAGTCAAATTAGTTTGTTGAAAATTCATTCTTTTTTGGTTGAAAATTCATCTTTCTTCGTGAAAATTCAACCACTATTTTAGAAATTTACCTCTGTAGTTGAAAGTTCATTATTTTAGTAGAAAATTAATTTCAATGACTAACAATTTAACTGCTTTCATAAAAATTTGTTTGTTTTTCTTTCATTAGGAAGTTTCTGGTCAACTACTTTGTTAAAAATCGTTTTTTTGTTAGAGATTCATAATTTGAGTTGAAAAATTTATCGTTTGGTAGAAAAATAAATTATTTGGTTGAAAAGTCGATTTCCTACTTGATAAAAAGTCGACTTTTTGATAGAAAATTAATTTCTCCCTTTAAAAAATCATCTTCTTGATTGAAAATTAATTTTTTCAAATTGAAGATTCATCCTTATAATTAAAAAATTACTTTCGTTAAAAATTCCACTTTTTTCTTAAACATTCAACTATTTTGTTAAAAGTTCAACTATTTTTCTGAAAATTCGACTTTTCAGGTTGAAAATTAATGTTTTTGGTTGAAAATTTAATTATTTTATGACGACATTTTGCTTTTGAAACCTGAAAAAAATTATATTTCAATCAGAGAAACATTTGATTGAACTTTGTTTTTCAAGTGACATTTTTTTCTCTCTTGGTATTAAAGAAATGATTTATTTGATGTCATTCGCACAATTTAAAATAAAATATGTGAACTGTGTTCATAGAATCGAGTAAGAAAATCCCACTAATTTTGGTTGAAAAGTCTACAACTATATTTTTAGTTGAGGGTGCATCTTTTTTGGTTCAAAATGTTACGATTCTGTTGAAAGTTTAACAAGCATGTTAGACAGTCATCCATTTCTGCAAAAATGCATATTATAGGGCAACAAAATTGTATAAAAATACTTTAAAATAATGAATTGAAACTTGATCATTGAAATCATTAAAAATTCTGATCATTTTATAAATATTGTAAATTTTTGGTAATTTTAGAAATATTGGCAATATCGAAACATTTTGGAAATTTAAGAAATTTGTGGTAATTTATGACATTTTTTGGAAATATTTCGGAATTTCAGAAATTTTTAGAGATTTTTTATATTTCTGATTATTTTAGAAATGTTCAGCGATTTTTCAAACTTCTGATCATTTTGGAAATATTGGAAATTTCAGGTAATTTTGACAATATCGAAAATTTTTGGAAATTTAGGAAATTTGTGGTAATCCTTGACATTTTTGGAAATATTCGAGAATTTCAGAAATTTTCAGTAATTTTTGAAATTTCTGATCAATTGAGAAATATTGAAAATTCTTGGTAATTTTGGCAATATCCAAATTTTTGGCAATTTATGAAATTTCTGGTCATCATTGACATTTTTGGAAATATTTGGGAATATTGGAAATTTTCAGTGATTTTTTAAATTTCTGATCATTTTAGAAATATTGCAAATTCTTGGTAATTTTGGAAATTTTGACAATATCGAAAGTTTTTGGTAATTTTAGCGATTTAGGAAATTTTGGCAAAATCGAAATTTTTTGTAAATTTAGGGTGGTAATTATTATTTTTTTATAGTGAGAAGTTGTAGGCTCCGGAAGCTACGATCATGGTTCTTTAAAAGCAACCAATCCCGACGCAACTGGAACGTGTACGTCATCCGCTTCTGCTCCTTCTGTCCTAGAAGGTAAGCAAGAGCGGGAAATTTACGCGAGAAAACATCGGGCAACACTGTTCCTTGGAGTCAGGTCTCTAGCCGCGGATGATCTTACGCGGCAGACGGGACAGTTGGAGATGAAGTTTCACCTCTGGATACTTTTTTAGAGCTACCAATCTTTGTAGAATGTTATGAGGAACAGTGTTGACGGACCAGATGAAGTGATCCCAGAAGAACAGCCTTTTGCATCCGGTTCGCGATGGAATGAGCCTGACGCTGGCAAGCCGGAATCTTGTTGAGTTGGCTAATAAATGAAGCTTTCATACCTCCAAGACAGCCGATTATGAGAACTACAAGATGGACTTTAAAGCCTTGGTACAGCCTGCTCAGCTCGAAAAGAAGTGCTTGATATTTCGCCCGTTTTTCTTCCTCCTTTGCCGTGATATTACCATCGGCTGGTGCCGAGAATTCAATCACGTAAATGATCTTGTTCTTCAGATCTTGGAGGACAATATCAGGCTTCGTAGCACTGATACGTTGAGTGGTCGAGAATGAGAAATTCCAGTAGATCTTACACTGATCATTCTCCACAACGGACTCGAGTTCCCCCTGGGCGTATGGCAAGACGGGCAATAGATCAACACCATAGAAGTGCCTCAGATGGTAATATAACACTTTTAGAGCCGCATTGTGTCTCTCTATGTACCCGTATCGTGCATATTTTGAGCATCCACTGAGAACATGTCCAAGTGTTTCTGGCTCTTGCTTGCACGCTCGGGAGTTGGTATCGCCTACAGGTATATTCATTATGCGCTCGCGGTAAACTAAGGTGTCTATAACGCCATCTTGACAGGCAAAAAGAAATCCCTCAGTCTCCGATTTTAATCCAGCAGACTTGAGAAACATGTTGGACAGACCCATCGAGAGCTCTTCTCTACGTATAATGCCGTAGAATTTACCATGAAGGGGCTTGTCAGCATGTTCTCTTAGTAGAAGCGTATGTTCTGCTTCCTGTACACGACTTTTGCGCACCAAAGGTGTTAGTGATGCTAGGCCATGTGTAGTGTCGCTGGAATCAAATGGGAGGCCAAGCTCCTCTGCGGCCCTATCTGCGGCACGATATAGAAACGCCGCAGCATTGACGACTTCATGTTGATGTACTAGTCGCATAAGAAAATCTGTGCTATTTAGAACTGAGCAGGCTGTAGCCAGAACCGTTCTGCGATGAAGACACTCTAAGCTCAGCAAGCCTCTACCCCCTTTATCTCGAGGGAGGTATATTCGAGGTACGGAAGATCTAGGATGATGACTTCGATGAATTGTCATCATCTTGCGTGTGCTTCGGTCAAGTTGCTTCAACTCATCGACGTTCCATTTTACTGCACCAAACGTGTAGAGCAGTATAGGAACGGCCAGCAAATTGGTCGCCTGGATCTTATTCTTTCCAGATAATTCGGAAGCCCAAATTTTTCTGAGAATTTGGCGATACCTTTTTCCTAGGGCCGTTTTTAACGCAAGCACATCATGGGTTTCCGCTTGCGGTATTCCAAGATATGTATATGTTTCTCCAATACCAAGATGTTCAATGGTATTTCCGCCGATGAGTTGAACATCCTGATCGTGACCCGATGATGTAGTTTCTAGTCTTCCTTGGTGTAGGTGGACGCAGGCACACTTGTCCAGTCCGAAGCTCATGCCAATCGCTTTAGAGTACCTATTTACCGCCTCCACAAGGATGTTAAGGTCCTCTTTCGAGGAAGCAAAGAGTTTAAGGTCGTCCATGTATAAAAGGTGGTTGACCTTATGTTCTCTTTTGTTCGGCGGGCCACATAGGTATCCAGAGCTTTTGCCTCGGAGCACAATAGATAGAGGCAAGGGGGAGATGCAGAAAAGTATCGGACTTAGAGAGTCTCCTTGGAAGACTCCCCTCTTATATGTGATATAGCTTGTAGTCACTTGTCTTTTGTCAGATGTTATGACAAATCTTGTCCGCCACAAGAGCATAAGCTCTTTTATGCATCTCACTATTTTTGGATGCACCTCCATGCATTCAATGAGCTTAATAAGTAGCTCATGGTTCGTGTTATCGAATGCCTTACGGTAGTCAATCCAAGCCATGGACAGATTGCGTCGATACCTAATTGAGTCCTGGGTGATACACCTGTCTATTAACAGGTTCTCCCTGCAACCTGCCAGACCTCTCTTGCATCCACGTTGTTCAACTATTGCACTCCATACCGGCTCGATAGATGTTAATATCCTCTCTTTGAGGATGCCAGTGAATAGCTTGTAGCTGGTGTTTAAACAAGCTATGGGCCTGTAGTTCTTTGGACTTGACAAATCTCCAGTCTTAGGAATCAATACCGTGCGTCCTTCCACTAGCCACTGCGGGACTGGTTGTTCTCCGTTTAAGAAAGTAGTAAATATACGAGCTAGATGTTGGTGCGTAGAAGTAAACTTCTTCCACCAAAAGTTGTTGATTTTATCTGGCCCGGGCGCTGAAAAGTTCTTAGTTCTAGCGAGAACTTTCTTCACTTCTTCAGCAGTAATTAGTGGACACTCTTCCTCTGGACCTTGTAACCTTTGCCTTTGGCAAAAGTTACGAAAGAGTGATATATCTGAAGCGTCTTCATTTAGCTGATAAGTATCTCCATATACTTGTTCCCAGAAGACTTGAATCTCTTCTCGACTAGGCGGATTTTTAACGGCACGTGACGTTTTATTGAACAGACGGGAAGGATGAGTAAAAAAGGTGGAATTTTCCTGAATCCACTTTACTCGCCGTTCAAGGCGCTGTTTCGCTGTTGAAAGAGATCTTATTTTTTGCGTCCAGTGCTGCTTGATGGTCAACAGTTTACACTTGTTCAGCGTGTGATTTGCTTTCCTCAAGTTTCGAGCAAGTGCCCTAACTTTTGGAGTGAATTTTTTATTTAATGTTATGTAGCTAATCACGCACTGAATATTTGATGCATGCCGTCTCGCCGTTTCAATTTTGAATTGAAGCTGTGCAATACGCTCGCGAGTCTTACTCAGACGTACTGAAGTTTCGTTACTTCTACTGTCGCTAAGCAAGGACACCGCCTTCTCGTAAACAACGCAGTTCAGATTCCAGAGATTAACATCTTCGGGGAGCAAATCGGGGAGAGCAGTATTAGCTTCAGCTAATTTGTCCATCCTGAGAAAGACTTTTTGGTGGATAGATCTCCTACTTCTCATGTTAGCATTATCGGCTATCTGCAAAGGTGGTCTTGCTGGAACGAATGGAATGTTCGATGGAGGATGTTGCTCTTCTTCTTGTTGATAAAGAGCTTCATATCCGTTTTTTCGCAAAAAGGATACCTGATCTCTTAAATACTGAGGCGTTTGATGAGCATATTCCGGGTGCATATTGACCCAACGGTCATGTAACCTCTGCATGAATCCTCTTCGCGCCGGTGAGCTTCTTTGCCAACAGGTAAAGATGTCTCTCCTGAGTTGGTCTGACCATTTAAATCGATGTTCTCGCGTTTGTCCGGGGCCATTGCCTGGTCGTCGCCTCGGTTCGGTCCTATTGCCACTCCCAACTGAACCATGGCCTCCATCCGAGAGAGGCCTATTGTGGGTGGCACTGCGCGATACTGGTGTAGTAACCGCATAATTCATTGCATTGGGGAGTTAGCCCAAAGCAACGTGGCTGACTGCAAGAGCCGGAGCTCTCGGGCGATGGGGTCGCCACATCCCTACGCCTAACTATTACTATATACTATATATATATATATATATATATACTATAACTACTACGCCTAATTATTATTATTATTATTATTATTATAACACTGAGCCATTACCATTAAGTAGGCGTGACTTGCTCGGTTGGAAAATAGTAGTTTGTGGATGTGTATATAGGTATAATATAGATAGTTATGTAGATGTAAGGTATAGATATTTTAGATTGATCTAAAATTCTCGTGTTATTTATTTAAATGACACGTTTGTTCCGAAACACTGCTCCGACCATTTTTTCAAATACTTGGAAATTTCTGAAATTTTCAGTGATTTTTGAAATTTCTGATCATTTTGGAAATATTGGAAATTCTTCGGAATTTCGGAAATTTTCAGTGATTTCTTTAACTTCTGATCATTTTATAAATATTGGAAATTTTGGGTAATTATCGAAATTTTGGCAATATCGAAAATTTTTCAAAAATTAGGAAATTTGTGTCAATCATTGACATTTTTGGGAATATTGGGGAATTTCGGAAATTTTCAGTGACTTTTGAAACTGCTGATCATTTTAGAAATTTTCGGTGATCTATAAAATTTTAGAAATTTAGGAAATACATGGTATTTTTGGACATTTTTGGAAATATTTAGGAATTTCGTAAATTTTTAGTGATTTTTAAAATTTCTGATAATTTTAGATATTTTGGAAATTTTGGCAAATCGGAAATTTTTCGAAAATTTAATTTTAAAAAACCGAAAAGATGAAACTGCCATGTTTAAAATGTTGTAGTAGGAACAAAAACGTTCTCTAAACCATTTCCCTTTCAGGGTAGGCGTGACACTACCCAATTCGGGTAGTGTTTCTAGGTGGATAGTTTCTTGTAGTAAATAACTACAAGTGTCGGCTCACCACAATAATTAAATATAATAATAAATAATAATAAAAAAAGTAATTCGATTAAATCGAAGAATTAAAGTAATTCGATTAAATTGAAGAATTAAAGTAACTCGACTAAATCGAAGAATTCAAGTATATATACCATTAAGCCATTTCCCTTTCAGGGTAGGCGTGACACTACCCGATTCGGGTAGTGTTTCTAGGTGGATAGTTTCTTGTAGTAAATAACTACAAGTGCGGGCTCACCACACCCACGATGTGCCAACAGCACTCAGTATTCTGGAATGGTCACCCATCCAAGAACTAACCGCGCCCAACGCTACTTAACTTTAGTGATCTGACGAGAACTGGTTTTTTCAGCGTGGTATGGCCGTTGGGTAATTCGAGTAATTCAAGTAATTCGATTAAATCGAAGAATTCAAGTAATTCGACCAAATCGAAGAATTCAAGTAATTATATTAAACCTAAGAATTCAAGTAAATCGAATAATTCAAGCAATTCGAAAAATTCGAGCAATTCGAAGAATTCGAGTAATTCGACGAATTCAAGTAACTCAAAGAATTCGACTAAATCGAACAATTCAAGTAATTCGATTAAATCGAAGAATTCAAGTAATTCGACCAAATCGAAGAACTCAAGTAATTATATTAAATCTAAGAATTCAAGTAAATCGAATAATTCAAGCAATTCGAAAAATTCGAGTAATTCGAAGAATTCGAGTAATTCGACGAATTCGAGTAATTCGACGAATTCAAGTAACTTAAATGTATTATTTTAACAAGAATAAAATTTTCGAACATTCAGGTACATTAATTTCTTTGAACTGAAAAGGTCCAGTTTGATGCATTTGTTTGATTCAATGAGCTCGATCCCCTGAATCAATGAGTGGGCCTTTTAGTTAATCAATTTGTCGGAAAAAATCTTTTCATTTTAAATTTTTATGAAAGAATGTTTTAGATTTTAGCAGTTTTAAAAATGCATAAATGTTGATTTTTTGGAAAATGTAATAATCTAAATAGATTGGTTTAGAGTCAATTATTCAATTTTTCTTTAGTTATTCTTATATCAAAGACACAACTGTCGAGAGAGAGAGAGAGACAGAGAGAGAGAGAGAGAGAGAGAGAGAGAGAGTGGATACTTTTTACCAATGAAGCGTTTCCTTGGGCAAACGTTGGTGTTGCTGCGTCTGTACAAAAGAAATATGTTCTAATAGATTGGTAAGAATGTTGATGGTACTGTGTTTCGAGCCTTTTTTTAATAAATATTTCGGGATCGTCTTTCGTCTAGGTTCCGTAAGTCTATCCTTGAATTTTCTCCTCGCCACTTGTGAAAACAGCTACGTCTGGTACCCAACTCGCACTCCGCTTGCAACGGGGGCATATACCGCGGTTTGTAATTTACTACAGATTCTAGGGGGCCTGGTTTAGATAAGGTTCCGGTTATCTGATCCTGCACAATGTTTGACTCTTTATCAATAAAAGGAATAAGCTTCAAAGGGTTCAAATTGGTAACTATACACAGAAAAAACTGAGGTTTCTATTAGAACCGATTTTGGGTTCCAAAGGAGCTGCAACAAAAAGGAACCACGCTTACTGAAAAGGAACCCAAAATGATAAATGGTTTCTAAATGAACCCAAACTATGGATTCAAATGGTTCTAATAGATCCTTTTTGTCACTTCTGCCTTGACTCACTTCATAGATTTTACAAGTTAATGATGCACATTTTACTTTATAATTCGAATTAAATAATATTGCACTGCAAAAAATCGGATATCAACGAACCAAAAAGGAACCCTTAATAAGAGTTCCTTTAGAGCCTAAGTTTAAAATGATGCCAAGTTTTACTTGAGCCGTAACATTACTGAAACCTCAGTTTTTTCTGTGTATGATCATGCGAAAATGAAATTTTAGGCTTTTCTTTGGGAAATATTCTCTTCCTAGAATTCCATCTGTGTGCAGAGGAAAATCTGGAGAGACAACGTGAAAACTACCAAGGATTTTTCTATATGTACCTTCATTGTACCTATAGTGGAAATTCTTTCTTAATTCAATTCTGTTATGTCTATAGATTCATCTTCGTTTACTAATAATTCTTCGTCTAACGAATTTAATTTTATAATATTAATATCGGCTCCTGTGTCGATTAAAAAGGAAACTTTTGTTTTATTGAAACTAGGGGATGAAAATTCTACTGTTGGGGATTCTGAATTAAATTTTGTATCTAAATTTGTCCGTGCGCTCTCATGACTTGTACGCTTGTATGACGCTTCTAGTTCTCCGTGCTTGTCGTTGCGTCTGTACGACAAATAGATGATTAGTTTAAATGGTCTGTATCTGTTGAAAAAGGGGGTTGAATAATGATATTATCCTGTGAGTAATATGGCTTAGGATACCCTGCACTTTGCAACGGAGCCGTCAGGAAATAGGGGTAGGGATTTTGTGTGCACGGATACTCGTGTGTTGGCATATGATTATACGGAAAATTTGAAAATTCTTGTGCTTCTGAATTTCTGTTTGAATTTTTATCAGAAGTTTGATAAAGGTGTTGATAAGGCGGAAAGTGATTATTTGAAAAAGGAGGGCTCTTCTCATTTATGAAATCTGAAAATTCGGGTGAATGAGAGCGTCTGTGATACGGGTTTTTATAAAGATAAACTTTACATCGATTTCCGACGAAAGATTCTTTGCAACAAAAATTAACTTCACAGGGTAAACTTTGCACAAATATCGGTTAAACTTTCTTTTGTTTTTCTATCGCTCTAAAAAATTTCCTGCAACAAATTTTATTCTTAGTTTTTTCTGTGGTCGTGTAAGTACCAAGAATAAGTTTTACGAGGGGCAAAATGTTTTTTTAAGTGTATAATTGAATCATTGATTGTTGCAAAGTGTTGTATGTCGATCATCCAAATTGAGAACCTCGAGAATACAGGCAATTAGCCTACGTGATCTTTCACTCAAGTTTTTAATACGAAAACTTGAGTGAAGGTCCTACGTGACAAATTGCCGATTCTCGAGATTTGAAACGACGAGTTTGCTCACCCTTCGTAAACATCTTATTGTGCCCCGCTCCTTAATGGGCCGGTAATTGCCGGAAAATTTCCCCGGTTGAGCGTCGACAGCCTGCCAACACGTGCCCAGGCCGTGTTTATGAAAAAGCTGCGGTAGGCCGAAAGTCACGTACGCCGGCGTCTGCCTTTCCCATACCCAAACGCGCGCTTTCCAACTCTATTCCTCTCTCTTTTCTATCCTTCTCTCCTTCTCTCTCTCAGACGCGTGGCCATACAACCGGGGAGCTCAACCGGACTATTAAACGAGCATTTTCGGAAATTAATTAATTTCCTAAAATGTTTGTTTAAATAAAAAGAAACTACTAGTAAATTAAGGAAGCGGTAAAATTATAAATAAATAATTCACGGGGAATTCCTTGAGAGGAAGATAAATGAATATAAATGTTGAAAGTCATGTTAATTGAATTAGAACTCCCTTTGGACCACTAGATCGAAGTAATTAAACATAAGATTTATGTACGTGCACACATGCATCCATGCGTAAACGTACATCAATTATATTAGCTATGTTTAATTAAAAAAATTAATTAATAAGTCATGTATATATTAAATGGTGTTTATTTTGCAATTTATACATTTAATTTAGGGTGGGGAGTATAACGGTTGTTCGGGAATTGTTTTAATAATAATGAATTTTAATTAGAGAATTTTCCAAAAATAATAAACAATTAAATAGTAACAGAAAAACGGAACAACCGTTCTACTCGCCCTAGCTTCAAAATTCCTTCGGCAAAATAAAGCTAGGATAAAACTAGGCTTAGTATAGAAATTTGGTTAATCTTAGTTAATAATTTGTATTTTCAATTTCCAGTTTGAACTTTTAAAAAAAATTATAAGTTAAGTTAGTGTAGTGTCGCCGCGCGGAGGCATGAGGCCGCGGGGCCTGGCTGACGATCCCCACCGCTCGGTTGCAACTCCGTTGCGAGATCGCAGCGAATCGGCGGGCTCGAAGCCGTCCCCCTCCGCGACAGGCAGCTCCGTGCGGAGGCAAGCGAGAGTCGGGAGCGACTTAGTTAGTCAGTTCGCTACGAATATTCTTGGAGGTCAGTTGCGCTCGCTCTGTCCTCCCTCCTTCTACAGTGTATCCAAGTTCGGAAATAAACGCTCATTTTCTCAAGAGTCAATCAACTCATAGTTCTTCCGGAGTTCCTTTACCTTCGAGACCAGATATTTTAGTTTACCCTTCTCGCTTCTCGGGAAGCTTTTCGATCGTGCTGTGCCGGGATAATCATCCCCACCCTACCAGTTCTTCAGTGTTCGAGTATCCGTGTGTAAGTGTAGTGACAGGTGACAGTTCGAGCGCTTGATTCGCTCCGTCGAATTAAGGAGTGTCAGTCGCAAGTTTTTCCGACTGACACCTCTTTTCAAGTGTCTGGAAACGAGAGCTTCGTGCTCTTCCTGTCAACTCCGTCGGTAGTGAAGCGTTTGTGACAGTACCTACGAGGCGTCAAAACCCTTGATGACAGGGAGTTCTCGTAGGTCCCGATCCAACGCCCACACCGTCCGCCGTCGGCTGCAACGGGCCGCGCGGATTAGCCGCCCGCAAGGAGCGTCAGGCCGGCTTGAGGAGAACCAACCGCGACAGCCAGGAGGGCATCGCCAGCGTGGGATAGAGGAGTGTCGGCGACGGGCTCAGGAGGAGAATCGTAGGAGAGTCGCCGCCTCCCGACAGGCAGAAAGAGAGTCGGCCCGGAGGGTCGCCAGACGCGCCGCCTAGGAGGAAGCGGCGCGTTTCCAACGGACGGAAAGAGAGTCGGCCAGGAGGGCCGCCCTCCGTCAGGGCGAGGAACATCGGCGACGCACTCGTAAAGGACCCGGGTGTCAGGTAGCTGCCCGCCTACAACGCGCACGAGAGCCGGCCAGAAGGGCCGCTTATGCAAGGTACGCCGCCCCCGAGGAACCGGCGTATCATCAACCAGTGTTGCCAGATGGATGAAGCAAAGTCCCCCTAAAGCATGGTTCATTTACCCCTAGATTTGCCCATCCACTGACAGATTCCCCCTAAAGGGAATTTCCTCTTTCTCAGGCCAATCACATGAAAGAAAATAAGAGATGCTCCAGGTGCAGTCCCATGTTGGCAGAAAACGTCGGCGTAAAGCAGAAACTCATAAGAGTGAAAGAGACGGACAGATATATTTGTCCAGGAATTAAATAACTGTGAAATTGAAATGTGTATTTATCTTATTTATTTAATAAATGAAAATGCAAAAGAAAATCAACTCATTCAACATATACATATATTATTCGCATATATTATTCGCATATATTATTCACATATATTATTCGCATATATTATTATAGAATTTTTTAGCAGAAACTGATAAAGATTCGACATCCTGCAAAAAATATCTTAAGTAGTAGAAAGCTCGAGTATTGCAAAAAAATTTTATCACGTGTCTTTGATTTCTGACATTGCATCTAATATTTCATACTGAAAATCGCTTTGGTAAACTTGTTCACTATTAAATCTGGCAAACATTTTTGGCGAAGGTTCAAATTTTGCGCAACCCCCCGATGGCAAATGAAATCTGATTCGCAAAATAGCTTCAGCAGTTTCTACGGACATTTTGTTTCGCAGTTTTTCTTTCACGATATTGACGATCGAGAAGGCTCTTTCAACCGTTGCATTTGAAAAAGGCAAGCTAAGCAAAGAAATTGCCAATTGAGCGATATTTTCGAATCTCGATTCATTATTCGCGTCTTTTTCGTCCAAAACTTTTGCCCAATATTCATCTGTAGATTTTTCTGTAATTTCCAAGCGATGAAGAAGATTCTATTGTTCAATGGTTTCATCAACGTCGACGCAAACATTTTTGAAAAACACGGCAAGCTCAGTTATATCATTTTTGAACTGACTTGACGCTGTTTCCAGACAAAAGAGACGAACTTTTTTGAGTGTTTTAATATTGTCACAGACTCTTTTTTGCAATTCTTCGGCCAGTTTGATCAAAAATTCTCTGCATCGACCTTTGATGTAGTTCAAATTCTCAGAATTACAGTTCTTGCTCATTTTGTTGAAATTGTATCCAAAATCAATACAATCAGCACTCATTAGAAAGTTTTTGAATTGAAATTGATAGAGATCCGATTTATCGACCTTTTCCAATTGCTGCGGAACAACAATTTTTCGCAATGCAGAGAAAAATAAATCGTCCAATTCTTTCAGAAGTTTCAAAGGTTCTGCTGTTTGAGATTGGAAAAGTTTATTTACTGAAATAACATTTTTCAAAGAATGATGTAAAAACGTGAGATACAACCGATTTTTAATGCAGCTATACATTTGATGGAGTGTTTCCGCTTTGAACCCTGCATCGCCGCGTTCAGTTGATTTGAAAATTTCGAAATGCAATTCCAAAACTTCCCATTGATTTAAGATCGTATCAATTGCAAGCAATCGCGCCAACCAACGTGTTCCAGACAATTTTGCAATTTTTTTAGGAACCACATTGTCGCACATTGTTTTATGCATTTCTGAATATTGAATATTTCGAATCTTGCTGTTTGAAAACCACGAATGACTTTGTTTCACGAAATAGTCTAAATTTTTCGGAAGAACGTCGCAAGCATGTTCTGCGCACAAATGCAATGAGTGGCAAAGACATTTTATGGTAATTAAATGAGGAACTTCTTTTTTGAGTTCAGAGGATACTGAATTGTGTTCGCCAACCATTGCGTTCGCCCCATCGACTGCAATGCTTAGCAATCGCTGCATTTTTAATCCGTCCTGTGTTATTTGGGTTTTCAAAGAAGTTGCCATGTGTTCTGCTTTTCCGGACTATAGTTGAATCAAACGATAAAAAGTGGTGTGAACTTTTCGCAACGATTTGCTGAAATAGCGAATCATTACGCACATGACCTTCGTTGTATCAATCATAGTGCTTTCATCTATGATAAGCGAATAGTATCTATCGCCAACATCAGCGATCAATTCCTCCAACAAACAGGGTGAAAGAACGTTGAGAATGACGCCTGGAAAAAATTAAAAACGTGGTACGTTCACGGGACAATGTTGCTGTTCGGATTATGGCGCCTTCACACCTTTGTATTTTGGTCGTCGACCGAATAAAATACATGAGAGCAAAGGAGATAGAGAGTTCTTTTTGTCCAATTTTTCATTCTCCATCTCTTTTACTCTCATGTATTTTATTCGGTCGACGACCGAAATACAAAAGGTGTGAAGGCGCCATTATATTTATTTGTATCATCGTATTTATTTTTCAAATTGTGTTCCTATTAAAATTATGACCTGTGCATTTTGTTCGATGAAGTTTGATTTTTGATAAAATTTCTGAAGTGTTGTCGAGATTAACAATAACTTCGCTTAAGTGATTAACAGCATTTATGCTACAATGCTCGGAAACGAACGCTGCGATTTTCAATTCGGCTCTTTTTCTCTTCTCTTCGATCGTAGATTTAACAAAGTTCGTTATTTTCGGCGTGTTTTCGAGTAAACCTTTAAACTTGGCTTGTTTAATATGATATTTGGTACTTTTATGCTCCAATAAATCTTTTTTATGTGCTGCGTAAGAGCGATTGCAGTACAAACAAAATGCATGAGAAGGATCCCCTGAGCATTCTTTCAACCATCCTGCAACAAAGTAAGATAAAAATTCAGCATTTGTCATATATTTTTACAGGAAATGATTTTTACTTATTGTTTTGACATTTATTCTGAGGTTATGGTGGATCTCGTAAATCAAATTTAAAAGTGCATAAATTATTTTACTTACCTGAAAATTCTGGCTCATTTTCCCAGCTTTTTACATAACGCTGAGCGTACATTTTTGATTGTATGGGAGTTATTTTTAGCGAAAATCGCGAAAAAAGGTAATCAGACACATTTAACTTTGGACACGAGCATGAACCGAGATCGACAAACAAACGAATTCTGTAAGAGAGTGAGTGGCATCCTGGATCATGGATCTATCTAAATCCTGGATCTATCGACGCGCAAGTAAAAAAAATCGCAGCCAATCAGCATTGATACCAACTACGCCTCCATATTGAAAAAATGCAAGGCTAGGGGTTGTGTTGAATGGAACCAAGATGGCCGTGAAGCTGGTATGCGCGAGTTGGACGAAAATGGAACGTTTTTCGGCTAGACCATGAGTGGGCTTCAGAATTTTTTCCCCTTAAAAGCCCCCCTAAAAATCCCCCTTGAAATTTTTTTCACCCCAAGGTTTCCCCCTAAAGATTTTGTCCCCCTAAAATTCCCCCTGGGAGACAGAAAACCCCCCAAATCTAGGGGGAAAACCCCCAATCTGGCAACACTGTCATCAACCGGCCGTCGCCGAACAGCGTGCAGCTGACGTAGGAACTACACGTGTCGCCGCCTCTGCTGCCCCTGAGGGATATAATCCTGAAGCCCCGGCACGTTACCGGGGGGTGAGTGGAAGTTAGTGGCGATCCGGCGCGGCCGTTCCGGAACACGGGACCCGAGACAGCGTCGTCCGCGCACCGCCCGGACGGAACCCTTGTCTCCACCGGGTACCCCTCGGGAACGCACGACACGCGTTCCTCAAACAGAGGAGGAAGGGGTAGGAACCCCAGACCACATACACCACATACAGACAATATACATGGACGGGCTAACGGCGTGGAGAAAGCTCGTCAAGGGAGAGATCAAGAGAGTATACCTCCCGCCACCCACTAGCCAGAAATACGTCCCTCGGGACATGCGAGCTTTCGACGCCTGGCTCGCTGAACGCGCACGGGAACGCGCCGCCACTCAGACACAGCGGCCCGCTTGAGTTTTTTCTCTCTCTCTTCCCCTCTCGCACGAGGGACGGCAACTGCCCAGCACAACGATATTATCGCAGGAACACACACACCTTCCCCACCCCTCACTACGCACTGTTATCTACCCCTTTCCTTCAGCTTTCATACCCAGGGTAGAAAACAAAAGGTCCATCCGTGAGTGCTATCTCTTGCAGCACCTTTCAATCGGGCTAAGACTGCATAGAGTTATTGTTTTTCACAACTAACCAGCGCGAAAGATTGACCATTTATGATATCCTGGATGAAATATCTGGCAGACATGTTTTACCCAACATATATGAGGAAGTTAATTACTCCCTGCTGTATGGCAAAACATTCGACCATAAATTTCATCATTGAATCACTAAGGGTGCAATTGATAACGCTAGCGACTTGAGTTTGAATGGGATCGTCAGTTTTTTTTATCATTATTTTTTGTCTAGGAATGAAATTGGATTATTCGAAAAACTCAAAATTTATTAATTTCAATAAGGGTGATAGTTCATTCACCATACATACATACATTGATTAGCAGTTCGAACTTATGTTTATCAGGCAATTTAATATTCGTTACATTGCAAGTGAAATGTCTGACTGCAAATGCACATTTATCACTAACAAGTAGTTGCCAGCGTTGTTCAGTGGAAAAAGACAGTAAAGATCAGACCATTACACTATGACGAGTAGTGAGTGAAAGACTTCGTGCATTATGAAAGTCTCTGTAGCTACAGTTCGAATTGCAACAGAAGAGACGAAATAATTATATTAATACAAAAGTTATATGATCTGAGTCGCGTTCAGTTAAGAACGCAGATTTTAAAATTGAAAATCCTGTATTTATAATTATTAAATGTTTGATGAGTTTATTGTTCGCTACTGGCTCATAAATGCTTCAAATGTCCAGAATTGACTTTTTGAATTAGTGGAGCAATTAAGATATCGAAAAAGGTCAAGACTTTGAATTAATCAAATTTTTTATTCTTTAATCATCTTTTAGATGAGCATTTCGCTCGGTTGTGGTTTATTTACGCAATTTCGTACTTAAATTGTGAAATTCCAAAACAGAATTTTCATTTTAAAACGCGATTGTTGAATGATGATCTTCGATGACGTTGATTTAAACCCTTCACTCGATTCAGCTAATATTGAAGATTCTGAATAAAATTTACAAAAACGTCTTTTTTCTTATGAGAAATACGTGTTAAACTTCATGGGGCTTGCGCCGCCTCTAAAAATCATTTTTTTTCAAACCAAAAAATTAATATATTTTTTTATAAGCGTTATTACAATCTGGAAAGCAATCTTAATTATCTTAATCAGGTCAACATTTAGAAGGATTTTTTAGAATTAGAAGGCTTAAAATTGTTCAATTTTAATAATTGAAATCATAGCGACCTGTTTTGTATTCTTTTATTTCTAATTGACATAATATTTTAATATTTTATGCTTTTTATTTGAATTATAAAAGAAGTGTCAGTGTGGCGACTTCGGCGATTTCGATACCGAGATGACAGGGACTTTTGGTTCCTAATCACCCTTAACAATTTAAGCCTTTTATTCAATTTTTTCTTTTTAATAACCCTGTGAGTATTACTGTTGCTTTATTACGAACAAATATGTGTGTATTTTAATTCTCCAATGCATGTTTTGACTAACGACATAGTTTTGTATGAAATTAAAATTCCCTTTTGTTTAAATATATGTCGTTGTTTCAAAGAACGCGTTTTGTATTGAATTACTTTTTTTTTGTTCTACTTCATAACCTTAAGGACTCCCAATTTACCTTTTGTATGTGCATATATAGGGCTTGATTCAATTTCATAATTTACTATTTACTTGATTCTAAGGTAAGGGGATCATTCGCACGGTTTAAAATGACTTTCTCTTTATAAGAATTACGCCGTAATTTTCTAAAAATATTCCCTAGTATGCATTAAGTGCCTGTAGTGCCTGGAGGTTTAAAATCTGTTTTTTAATATGTTCAATTCGTGTTAATTTTGGTTCTGCATAATTTTTTTCTTCTTGTCTATAATTCTTTGATAGCCTAAAAGCAATTCATTGGCGATGTTTCTCTTAGGGGTTCTATCAACGTGCCGTAATTTTCTTCTTACTATGTTTCTCGTCTAATATTTTCGCTATCAACGGTGTTAGCAGCGTGTATGTAACCTGTATTATAATTTTAAATCTAACATATGTATGGGAAATCGCTATGTTTCTACAAGTAAAAACTCTGCTTTTTAACTTTTTAGAAAGAAACAGTTTATTCAATTGCAGAAGAAAGGCACGTCTTACTCCTGAGAGTGAATCAAATCGACAAACTATGGTCCTAGACTTAGGTTATAAAAATGGCACACTCATGCCCTGTTTTAAAACAGCCAGCCCTATACTCCAGATCATGGCATTTGTCGTTCGACACCAAAACTATAAAACTAAACACTTAAACTATGAATTCTTAGAATCATCGGAGGAGATTGACTTTTGCTTTACATTTTTACGCACTCAAACATTCTTTCTAATACTCGAACACGCCCCCTCAAAAATTAATCGACGACAATTATTTTTATTTACATATTTACATAAAACTTCAGGACTGAATATTACTTATTGTGACATACCCTTCTTCTGCTTTCTGGGAAGTTACATATGGCCCAAGATACGTTGCAAGGATTGGGGAAAACCCAGAAAAACCCAATCAGACCATTCTAATATATATTGTTTCAGCAGAAACATTACAAACAATATTTACATTCTTCTCAATTGCTTATTCTAAACCCATTTTTGTTTTCAGCTCTACAAATCTTGCAGCTGGAAGCGGCTTTGTTAACATATCAGCTAACTCTTCACCTGTAGGAATATACAATAATTTTATTAAATTTTTCTCTACCTGTTCCCTTGAAAAATGATATTTATTAATATATATTAATTTATAATAAATTTATAATATATATTTAATTATCACATTTTTCGTTGAAAATTCAGCTTTCTTGGTTGAAAATTCAACTGTTTAGTTAAAACTTATATTTTTTGTTGAAATTTTTATTGACATACAGAAATATTCAAAAATGTTGAAAAATTTTCTTAAGAATCTTAGGAAAATTATATTTATACCTATAACCTTAAAAATAAATAACTTCAAGAATAAATAGTTATTCGAAATGTTTATTTTGCATACAAAAAAAATTTTTCTTCTTAAATTATAATTTTGTTGACATTTTTCTTTTTTCTTCATTAAAAAATTTTTTTATTTAAAAACTTATTTATTTTGTTGAAAATTCATTTTTTTTTAAGTTAAATTCAACCGTTTTTTATTTAAAATTAATTTTTCATATTGAAATAGCAATTATTACATTTTTCGTTGAAAATTCAGCTTTTCTGGTTGAAAATTCAATTGTTTAGTTAAAACTTATATTTTTTGTTGAAATTTTGATTGACACACAGAAATATTCAAAAATATTGGAAAATTTTCTTAAGAATCTTATGAAAATTATATTTATACCTATAACCTCAAAAATAAATAACTTAAAGAATAAATGGTTATTCGAAATTTTTATTTTGTATACAAAAATATTTTTCACCTTAAATTATAATTTTGTTAAAATTTTTGTTTTTTCTTCATTAAAAATTTTTTTATTTGAAAATTTATTTATTTGGTTGAAATCTCATTCTTTGTAGGATGATTTCAACTGTTTTTAATTAAAAATTAGAATTTTTTCATTGAAATAGTAATTATTACATTTTTCGTTGAAAATTCAGCTTTTCGCCTGAAAATTAAACTATTCGGTTGAAAATGTTTTTTTTGTTGTTCAAATTTTAATTTGAAATATCGGAAATCTTATAAAATATTTCGAACCTTTTGACAAGAATTTTGGAAAACTTATATTTATATTTATTTTTATAATGTTATTTTAGTTGTAAAATAATTTTAATTGGAAATTAATTGTAAATAATTGTAAAATGAATTCAACGAAATTCACTTTATAAAGAAATATCCTATGATACTACCTCCGCGGTAGCGTGGAAATGAGTTTTATTACAAAATTTGTGGGATTTAAAAAAAAAACTGCATGAATTTCTGACCTTTCTTAATTTTATTTTTTGAGTGTATTCAAATCTGATTCATGTTTAGGAAAAATCATTTGAAAGGCAAGTTCATAGTATTTTACTAACTAATGAGGATATTTTTATAATTCCACTCCTGAAAGCTATTCCCTTAGGGCAAACATGGTACAAAAATGTAGTAAAATTTAAAAAATGACCAATTATTTACAAGAATTTTTCAAAATAAAAGTCAATGTGTATCATATTCAAATGAAATTTAGGAATATTTATAAAAAGTATTAACATTTTTCACTTTTTAAAATTAATGTATACAGAGTACAGTTTTTATTTGAAATTTTTCGACAGTTTTTTGTACCATGTTTGACCCTAGGGCAGAATGAAGGAAAAATATTCTAAAAATATGTTCATTAGTTATTAAAATACTACAAAGAATTACCTTCAAAACTGTTTGTCTTTTTAAAATCATGGGATATTTCTTTATAAAATAAATTTCGTTGAATTTATTTTACAATTATTTACAATTATTTTACAATTAAAATAAAGTTGTAAAAATAAATATAAATATAATTTTTCCAAGATTCTTGACAGAAATTTCGAAATATTTTCTAAGATTTGAGATATTTCAAATTAAAATTTGAAAAAAAAAAACAAAACATTTTCAACCGAATAGTTTCATTTTTATTCAAAAAAGTTTAATTCTCAACAAAAAATGTGATAATTGCTATTTCAATAAAAAAAATTAATTTTAAATAAAAAACGGTTGAATTTAACTTAAAAAAAATCTGCCCGCTTCGCGGGCACATTCTCATCGCGCGCTTCGCGCGCGGCTCGCTTCGCTCGCAAGTTTGAGCGCGCCTAGGGCGCGCAACTGTTGGATCTCGCGCTTCGCGCTCGATTATGTATTCACCTCGCGCTACACGCTCGGGCGTATCTACATCGCGCTTTACGCTCGGTTGCTCTAGATTTTTCAACTTCGTGTTCGACTTCGATGAAAAGAAAAAGTTTGTTTGCAAATATTATAAAATTATCAAAACCTCTACATATTAAGTGATTGTTAAATTTGTTTTTATTTTAGACTGAAAAGGAACTTCATTTACTCAAGGTTCTATCGACCTTAAGGAACACATTCTCATCCAGACACTCGCGCTTCGCGCTCGATATTTGATTTGAAAATCATTTGAACCTTGCGTTCCATGCTCGGTTCTGTGCATTTGATTTTTCTATTTTCAATGCTGTTTTTTACGAATAAAACAAAAACGACGCGTCATATCAAAAAGTGAATGATGAGAAATTTGTAGATCTTTTTTGGGTGCACAATTTTGGTGGAATGATCTTTTC
The DNA here is from genome assembly GCA_932195095.1 of Andricus curvator. Taxonomy (NCBI): domain Eukaryota; kingdom Metazoa; phylum Arthropoda; class Insecta; order Hymenoptera; family Cynipidae; genus Andricus; species Andricus curvator. Next base: position 11,752 of record CAKNYM010044263.1, on the reverse strand, counting down.
TCGTATCTTGCATAGTTTCACAGCAAAATGGAATTTTTGATTATTTTTTTGTGCGATCAAAATTTGAATTTTTTATTTTTCAAAAAATTCAAAAAGTTGTTATGAAAATATTATAGGGCGTTCAAAAAGCAACGTTTTTCTCCTCTTGACTTTTTTTCATATCGTGCGTTTTTCGGCTTAAAATGTACATTTTCGTTTGTTTTTTGGAATTTTGAAAATGCTATAACTCCAGTAATTTTTGTTTTATCACGAAAAGTCATTAGAATATTTTGTTCGTCATTTTGCGTACTACTAATAACCATACATAGAATTTTTAAATCTTCAAAAAAAGTGGTCTCAAAAATTTTCAAAATGTGCTCACTTTTTGAATTTTCATCCAAAATAGCTGGTTAACGAACTCGTTCTCTATTTTTCGGCCATAAAAAAGTGTGCCAAAGCTCAATCAAATCTGATCATTTTTTCGAAAGTTATCGTGGCTACAGACAGACAGACAGACAGACAGACAGACAGACAGACAGACAGACAGACTGACAGACAGACAGACAGACAGACAGACTACAGACAGACAGACACCTTGGTGAAAACCGTTTTTTCTGGCTCAGGGGGTCTCAAAACGTGGAGATTTGATGAAAACCGACTATGTCAAATTTTACATAAAACCAATACCTTCTCATTAGAATGAGAATGTAAAAATGAATTTTCAACAAAATAAATAAATTTTCAAGTAAAAACGATTTTTAGTCAAGAAAAAAGGAAAATTACAACGAAATTATAATTTAAGGCAAAAAATAATTTTTAATACAAAATAAAAATTTCGAATAACTATTTATTCTTAAGTTATTTATTTTTAAGGTTATAGGTATAAATATAATTTTCCTAAGATTCTTAAGAAAATTTTCCAACATTTTTGAATATTTCTGTATGTCAATCAAAATTTCAACAAAAAATATAAGTTTTAACTAAACAGTTGAATTTCCAACCAAGAAAGCTGAATTTTCAACGAAAAATGTAATAATTGCTATTTCAATAAAAAAATTCTAATTTTTAATCAAAAACAGTTGAAATCAACCTTCAAAGAATGAGATTTTAACCAAATAAATAAATTTTCAAATAAAAAAATTTCTAATGAAGAAAATAGAAAAATTTCAACAAAATTATAATTTAAGGTGAAAAATATTTTTGTATACAAAATACAAATTTCGAATAACTGTTTATTTTTTAACTTTTTTTTCTTATTTTAAGCTTCTTTAAATATAATTTTCATATAGGATTCTTGACAAAATTTCACAAAATTTTTCAATATTTCAGATATGTCAAATAAAAATTTCAAAAAAAAAATATAATTATCAACCAAACACTAACTGAGATATATTTATAATTTCATTCCTGAAATCTATCCCTTAGGTCAAACATGGTACAAGAATCTCGTAAAATTTCAAAAATGACCAACTATTTTCAAGAATTTTTAAAATAAAAATCAATGTGTATCATATTCAAATAGAATTTAGGAATATTTATAAAAGGTATCAATATTTTTCATTTTTAAAATTAATTTATAGAGAATACAGTTTTTATTTGAAATTTCACGACAGCTTTTTGTACCATGCTTGACCCTATCAGGGCAGAATCAAGGAAAAATATTCTGAAAATATTTTTATTAGTTATTAAAATACTACAAAGAATTACCTTAAAACTTGTTTTGTCCTTTAAAAATCATGAAATATTTCTTTATAAAATACATTTTGTTACACTTATTTTACAATTATTCACAATTAATTTCCAATTACAATTATTTCACAATTAAAATAAAATTGTAAAAACTAAATTTTGTAATGTTGAGATAAATATTTTAAGACATTGAAGGTTTTATAAAGTTTGTATATATTAAGAAAGCGTATACAGTACAAATGTTGATTAATTTAATAAATTAAAAATAATTATTATTTATTATCATTTTAACTTTACAATATTTAAAATCGATTGAGAAATAAAACATAAATAATGAAAATTGAAACCACTTGAAAGTGATATATATTATTAACCTAATTTTGAAATCCCATATACAATATTCAATATATTTTAACTTTATAAACCTCCAGTGTCTTATAATGTATTCCCTGTAGAATCAGATAGTCTAAAACATTCCATGATAATTCCTGAAAGACATAATCATTAAATATTTCCAGACTTCATTACATGTATTAGGTGTGAATTTTGGAAACCCAAAATCAACCCAAACCTCCTAATAGCCAACAAGTGAACGAAACCGAATCGTGAAGTCGGGCGGCCTCGGCCCGAGCTTCTGGTTCGTGCTCGTGGTCGTGCGTTTTCGGCTTTACACAAGGCTGGCCGAGTTGAGCAAAGTGGGGGAAACTTCCCCATTCATTCTTGGCTCGCTTTTCCTCTCGCCAATTTTTAGGTCGTTTTTGCTCTCGCGCGTTTTTACTTCGCTTCTACGTACGTTTTTTTTTCGTTCGCTTTTGCTCTGAGCGTTTCAAATAACGTCCAAATTACGTACAATTTCTTTTGCAGTACATTCTGCCTTCGCAAACCCGAGAAAAGAATCAGATGAGAACTCAACAATTACACTTTTGGTAGTCCTCTCAGCTTTATTCCACTCATCAGTAACCGTAACCGGAATGTCACTATCTAAAACTTTAATTGCGTCTAATTCAGTTAATAAAGCATGTATTCTAAACTTCCAAACACTACATTTTTCACCATCAAAGGGTTTGATGTTCCGTCTCATCTTTAAACTTTCCATTGTCAACAAATTTTTGCTATGTTTCTACAAGCAAAAACTCTTTTTTTTTAACTTTTTAGAAAGAAACAGCTTATTCAATTGCAGAAGAAAGGCACGTCTTACTCCTGAGAGTGAATCAAATCGACAAACTATGGTCCTAGACTTAGGTTATAAAAATGGCACACTCATGCCCTGTTTTAAAACAGCCAGCACTATACTCCAGATCATGGCATTTGTCGTTCGACACCAAAACCATAAAACTAAACACTTAAACTATGAATTCTTAGAATCATAGGAGGAGATTGCCTTTTGCTTTACATTCTCACGCACTCAAACATTCTTTCTAATACTCCAACAAAATGCTTTTTCTAATTGAATTCTTAGCCTATTTTAACTGAGCTTTCTAGATTATTCGTTCTTCTCGATGCATTCTCGTTGGTGTTGTTGCTCTTTTGGTGATATGGATATATACACACACACATATATAATTAAAAAAAAACTGTTAAACAACCACCGCAGGGTGCCACTAAGAGCAACCGCCATCTAAAAAATGTCAATAGCCCCCAGTAGAACCGCGATAAATCACACCTATGGCCACGTCTCACAACCGTGATATGGGTGGTCACAGGGCACGACGAAATCATAACGACAGGCTGGCGAAACCCTCGTGTGTCTTGAAGACACGAAGCGACCCAAGAATGACAGCTTTCTGCATCCATCTCGCAAGTGCCTTGGCATATTTTTGGCAAGCCGGTATGGCTTCAAGGTTACGAACCAGTGATAGTTTCGCACCTCCGAGAGCACCAATCACAAGGACAATTACTCGCACCGAATACTTTGGGTGCAGTCGTTGCAGCTCTCTCTTAAGGTCTTGACCTCTCCTTCTTTTCTTTCTCCTTTGCAGTGATGTTGTATTCGGACGGAGCCGAGAATTCGATCACCAATATAGTTCGTTTCTCGAAGTCTTGAAGAACGATGTCAGGTCTCGAGTGAGCAACGGAGACTGGTGCCCGAAAATCGTAGTTCCAGAAAATTTGACACTTCTCATTTCGGACAATTGACTCTATATCCCTTGGAGCGTTCGGCAGGGCAGAATCGCGACCAACACCGTAAGAGCGACAAAGATGGTAATAAAGTACTCTTAGGGCCGCATTGTGTCTATAGATGCACGTCGTTCCTGCATGGGTCGGACACCCAGATAGTATGTGTTCTAGGTACTCAGCGTGTGCATGACACGCTCTGCACCTATCACTGGGAACTTCTTGACATAAAATGCGGACACGGTATGCTAAGGTGGAAATGACACCGTCCTGGCATGCAAAAATAAAACCCTCTGTACCTGAATTGAGCCCTGATGATTTGAGGAAGGCAAAAGTTTGCTCCTTCGACAAGGTCTGTTTTTCTACATTTCCGTAAAAGTTTCCGTGCACATGCTTGTCGAGTTGCTCTTGGTGAAATTTTCCAAACTCTGCTTTCTTTACTTCGGCTTTTAGACGTGAAGCATCTAGATAGAGTAATGCACTCTTCTCACTTCTGATGTTAAAATTCAGGCCAAGGATCTCGGCCGCTTGCTCCGCAGCTTTGTAAAGGAACGCTCCTTCGCCAATCATCTCGTGATTCCTGACCATTTTTAGAAGCGGATCTCTGCCATTAGCAACGATGTAAGCTGTACTTAGAACAATTCGGTTATGAAGACACTGAAGATTCAGAAGTCCGCGTCCGCCTTGACGGCTTGAAATGTATAATCGCGGAACTGACGAATTGATATGCAAGCTTTTATGCATATGCATGATCTTACCTGTGGTGACATCAAGGGCCTTAAGCTCGTTCTTCGTCCATTGAAACACCCCAAACGAGTAGAGTAGAACCGGGATGGCAAGCATGTTAGTCGCAGATACCTTGTTCAACGCCGACAGATTGGAAGCCCAAATCTGTCGAAGAAGATGCTTGTATCTGCTTCGGAGAGACTCTTTCACTGATGTTACGTCCTAAATGCGGCTTTGAGGCACGCCCAGGTATGTATAGGTCTTTTCAGTATTAACATGTCTAATAACACTCATATCCACAAGCTAAGGGTCCTTGGGAACGCCAGTAATCTTTCCTTTCTTCAGATGAATTTTGGCACACTTGTCCAGACCAAAGTCCTTTCCAATCTCTCCTGTGTAGTTATTGACGATATTTATAGCAGATTGAAGTTTGCTTTTACCAGAGGCATAGATCTTCAGGTCATCCTTATAAAATACATGAGTGACCTTATGCTCGCGTTGATTAGTGTCGCCACAGAGGTATCCAGGAGAATTTCGTAGTGCGAGAGATAGAGGCAGAAGTGTGATGCAAACAAGCAAAGGGCTCATGGTATCACCTTGAAAGATGCCCCTCTGGAAGGTGACGTTGTTCGTTATCAGACGATAGTTTCTAGATGAGATAGTAAATCTAGTTTTCCAAAGAGGCATCAATCTCTCTATGCATCTCACTATGTGTGGATGTACCTTCAAGCTTTCCAACAGACAGATGATAAGTCTGTGGGAGGTTGAATCGAAAGCTTTCTGGTAGTAAATCCAGGCCATTGACAGGACGCGCTGATGGGCTGTAGCGTCTTTACATACACACCTGTCAATCAGCAAGTTCTCTCGACAGCCTGCTACACCTTTTTTCGAGCCACGTTGTTCGTACATCTCTCACCATACAGGCTCAATTCGTCGAACAATCCTGTTGTTTAGGACAGCTGTGAAGATCTTATACAGTGTGTTCAAACAAGTTATTGGCCTGTAATTCTCTGGGTTGGACAAATTGCCTTTTTTCGACAGGAGTATAGTGCGTCCTAACACCAGCCACTGCGGAATGGGCGTCTCCGACTTTAAATATGAGGTGAATATGCGGGCCAAATGTTGGTGTATGAAAGTAAACTTCTTCCACCAAAGGTTTCGATACAACCAGGTCCAGTAGCGGAAAAGTTCTTCGTGCCTCTAAGTGCTTTTTTCACCTCTTCGCCAGCGACTGGTGGACATTCCTCCTCATATTTTATAAGGTTGTCGCAAAACTCCTTGAAGCGGATGATATTGTCAGTATCTTCTTTCAACTCCATTGTTTTCGGGATTTTGTATACCTCTCTCCAAAAAGTCTCTACCTCCTTGGGCTTGGGTGGATTTTTTACAGAAACAGGGAGAGCGCTGAACTGAGCTCCCAGGGAGAGAGAGCCGACCCATTGTCGGGTGCTCTGCGCGTTCGATTGTCTGGAACCGCATCTACAACATTTTGGTGTTTTGGTGGTTTCATTGTTGTTCCCTCGAGTAGCTAGGGAAAGGGTTCGTCCATCCTTGTAGAGCCCCGCGTGCAAGGATAAGGCTGATACTCTGAGAGATCGCCCGGTATCCCAGGGTCACCATTAAAGACACCTCACCCAGGTGCCATTCAGCTTTCGGCACGGTTTTTACACCTCCGCTTAGGGGTTATTCCTTCGGGACCATCCCTGGACAATTGTCCGCGACTGCTTATTAATTATTGTAACCATATTCAGAAGAAACCCTTGGAACAGGGACCCTCTATCCGCAACCCGAGGACGCGTTCGGTGGCTTTGTCATAGGCCCTTTGGTTCTATTCCAAAGGAATCGAAACCGAACAGAGCGGTTTTGTCTGCACTGTCGTAACAAGTTTGGTTGCGCAGGCTTCTCGTATCGAACGAGCTAAACCAAATTATCATCTCCCACCTGAATCAATATATATATATTGATGACATGAAATATATGTCTGTGTGTGTGTTTTAGCTGCCACCTTGTAGGTGTGTTGTTTCTTCTCTCCAGGCGATGCTCGGTATCTTATCCCTGTTGGCTTGTACTTCTCGTGCGGCCGGCCATAATGAGTGATGACTACACTGCTAAAAATGTTTGCAATTTTAATATACATTTACTATAAATTTGTGTAGTAAATATAAAAACTCTGTCTATGAAATAGTAATTAAGAGGCTGCATAGTAAATTTCATATGCATGTATATTGATCAACTCTTAGAAAAGTCAGGTAATTTCACTTTACACAAATTAAAAATAATTTTGGCAGTGATTTTCGAATCTAAATAACAAAGCATAATATTTTTTTTTGGTTAAACTGGGTTTATACTGGTTTTTAAGTGTGAAAGTTCAATTTAGAAAATAATGAAGACATCTAACCTGAAAGCAGCAGTTTCCTCGTTAAAATTCTGACATTTACAGTGAATTTTGAAGAAAATTCACCGGTACATTGCACTTTGATCATAAATATGAATTTAGTCGATGAATTGTGGGTTATTACTTTAGTTTTAAATATTTGACAAGATTTGGGTGCATCAAAGAACTTTCAACTTTCACTCACTCTATTTTACTATACATGTATATTAATTTTACAAGATGATTGTATATTAAATTTACTACACGCATATGCATATTGCTTCCATTACATTTATAGTAAAATCGCTATAGAAATTTCTAACAGTGTACATGCAGGTGTGGCTTCGTATGTTTCTCCTACTTCTCTCGCCATTTTGTCGGAGTGCTGTTGCATTTCTACTGGCGTTCCTCTCGTAGGGTGGACGGAGTCAGTGTGTTGCGATGGTATTTCACTTATTGCAGGGGTCATAATGAACGCTAACGTCATGTCTGACGCTTACCGTTTCTTCCACTAGCATCGTGGTTAGTCTTTCCGTGGTTACGGTGTGCGTTTGGTCAGCCACACTTAACGTGTTCTGGGCTTATATTTGCTATTATTTTAATGTGGTTATGTGTAAATTTGGCAGATTTTATGATTAAAATTGTCAAAGAACAAGGTGCCCTTGTGTATCCTCCCTTCTTCAAATTTTTCATCGTCCTCGATGAATGGTGGAGTCTGCTCTTGTAGATGATTAAAGGGTAATCTGGATTGATTACAAATGCTATCCAGACGTTTGTTACTGGGATATGCGCCTGCAGTGAACTTATATTTTTCGCGACTCATAGTGAATGATCGAAGTTTTTTACTTATTTAATCATGGATTTGCCCGACAATGGTGAGTTAAATGTTTTTCAACTGAACAAATTTATTCAGTCATAATCATTGTATTAATGTCTTATTGTGCAAGTCGTTTGATATGATATTAATCTACATTTTTTTGCATCAGAAAATATTTAAGATCCATAAGAATTCACGTGACATGACGAATCTGATCATGAATTAGGCGATGATGGTGATAATGAGGGTTATGAAAATGAAGGTACGTTAATAGTTATAATTATATGGTATATACTTATTTTTAATATTTGTGCGGTTTATACGTAGTTTTACGTTATTTGTAACTCATAGGCGCGATTCTGACAACTTAATAACATTTCCCGAAGGTTCTTGAAAAAATTCAAAAAAAAAGATTTTGAAGATTTCAGATATATCGAAAATGAATCTAGAAAATTTGAAAAAGAACTTCTTTAGCTTAAAGGATTTTACAACATTTTACGAAAAATCTTACCCAGTTTAAAACTCATATTTGAAACTCGTATAGAAGATTGGAAGAAAGTTTAAAACCTTTTATACATTTTTGGAAATCTATTCAAGGTTTAAAATATTTTTAATCTCTTCAAAACTTCTAAAATTCTTAAATAATTTTTAAATAGTCTTGAGACATTTTCTTATTCTCTTGCAAGCTTTCGAAATTCTTAAAAAGCTTATTTTTTTAAATCTTTAAAACTGTGTTTAAAATGTTTTGAAATCTTCTGAAGATCAACATTATCTTTTTATTCTTTCCTAATTCTCTAAATATCTTTTGAAATAATTCAAACTTTTCCTAAAATTCCTTAAAAAACTGCAAAATTATAAAAATTGTCTTAAAATATTCCAGATTCTATTTCGACAAAATTTCTCTTCCTGTCTTCTGGTATCAAACCCTGATGCCCCAGGGACTCAGAATAAAATTATTGACCGAATTTTCGACCGTCGGCGGTCAAAAGAATGTTTAATTTTTGAAATAAAACCTAATTTTGACAAAACTGACCATGCAAATCCGCTTCCAAACTTAGAAGTTAAATTTTTAAATATAAACCAAACAAAATTCATCTTCCTGGCCCCTGTTATTAAAATCTATTGCCCTAAAGAAACAGAAACAATTACAAACAAAATTTCACACTGTCCGCTACTGAACATAGAAGTTAAATTTTTTTATAGAAGCCTGGAAAACCTGGAATTGTCAGGGATTTTTTATATGACTGGAAAAATAATAAAAAAATTTTTTTTTAAGTCTCAGGGAATTTTTTTGAGAGCATGGTTAATTTTTTTAAATTGAAATATAAAATTAAATAATACTAATTGTCCATGTGTAGAAGTAGCTTGATATTACTCTATTCAACCATTTTGTTGAAAATTCGTTGTTATTTTTTTTTTGCTTGAAATTAATTTTTTAACGGATAATTTAACTATTCTATTTTTGGTTGAAAATTGATCGTTTTTGGTTCAAAATTCATGTATTTTGTTAAAAAATCGTTCTTCTTGCTTGAAAATTCAGCACCTTGTAAGATTTTATCTCTTCACTGAAAAATATTTCTTAGTTGAAAATTCAACTCATGTTGAAAGTACGTCATTTTTGGTTCAATTCAACTTTTTTTGATTAAAAACAAATCTTTCTTAATGGAAATATCAGCTGCTACCTTTTTCGATTAGAATTCATCTGCCTTGGAAAGAAAAAATTACTTCGTTGAAAGTTAAAGTCTTTTGTTAAAAATGCATTTTTTTATTTCAAGATTCGTCATTGTAATTTAAAATTCATCGTTTTGGTTGAAAATGTAACTATTCCATTTTTGGTTTAAAATTGGGCTTGTTTAGTTGAAAATTCATGTAATTCGTTGAAAACTCGTATTTTTTGGTAGATAGATTAATTAGATTAATGATAATTAATATTCGTGTTTAAAAATTCATCTTATTGGTTTGATGTTCAAGTATTTCAGTTAAATTTTTATCATTTAAGTTGAGAATTCATTTCTTTTTTGGCTTCAAGTTAAACTCTTCTGTTAAAAATTCATCTTTTTGGTTTGAAATTCATTTATTTCAGTTAAAGATTCATCATTTCAGTTGAAAATTCATCACTTTGGTTGAAATTTGGTTTGTTTGTAGAAAAATAATTTTTTTAAACTGAAAATTCAACAATTCTATTTATGGTTGAAAACTGGTATTTTTTTGTTCAAAATTCAACTAATTGGTTGAAAATTGATCTTTTATTAGTAGGAATTTCAACTATTTGGTTGAAAATTCATGTATTTGTTGAAGATCTTTGGTAGAAACGTCATCTGTCTTGTTGAAAATTCAATTATTCGGTTGATAATAAAACTGCAGGTTTGAAAATAAATTCTTTTGTTAGTAATTCATCTTTTTAGTAGAAAATTCATCACTTTAGACGAAAATTTCTTTTTTTTCTGCGGAAAGTTGTACCGAGTACAAGTTGGTCGATGGTCAAGGAGTTTCGCACAAAGTTTGCAAGAAGTTTTTTCTTGGTTTGTACCGAGTGTCGTCGTCACGAGTGTACAGAGCGATGAAATCCGCAATTTCCAACCCAAGTGCATCTGAAAGGCGTGGAAGATCAACACCACCAAACAAGACCAGTGCCGAGGCCAGAAATAAGGCCCAGCGATTCATCAATAAAATTTTCATGTACGAATCGCACTATGAAAGATCTTCGTCCCAAAAAAAGTATCGCATTCAGCGTACAAATACAGGCCAAGTTCAAAGAAGTTAAGTTAATAATTTTTTGAACATGTGAATGAAGAATCAGCTACCGAATATCTAGACTTCTTTTCTTCCTTCACTTTGCACATCCAATACTTTGAATTAAGCTACATTGAAATATGACAGAATTTGTGAAAGATATGAAAATTCAAAAATACTAAAGTTTTCCAAAATTTCAAAGAATGTCCAAGTCAAAATATAATCAAATCTTCGAAAATCTTCAAAGTCGTAGAGTTTTTAAGATTTTCGGAGATTGTAAAATTTGGAAAAAGTCATCAAATTGTGTATTTTCGTAATTTCAAAAGTGTCCCAATTTCTGCAAGTCTCAAAAGTTTTCTCGCTTTGAATTTTTCGAAGACAAAAAAAATTTCAAAATTTCGGAAAATCTTTGAATTAAAAAGTTCTACAGTTTCAAAAAGTTTGTTGAAATTTTCACGCGAAAATCGCACGGATTACGCGTGAACTGCCATGAGAGGAGCGAGTTGACCGTCGAGGAGAGAAAGCGACCAAGTGATGTGAAGAAGCAAAGTGGGGGAACATTCCCCCGTCATTCTTGGCTCGCTTTTCCTCTCGCCTTTTCTTAGGTCGTTTTTGCTCTCGCGCGTTTTTACTTCGCTTTTCCGTACGTTTTTTTTCGTTCAGTTTGGCTCTCAGCGTTTCGATTATATTTCGTTATAGATGGCCTAATTAACATAGTAATTTCACAATAATTAGTGGTTGATGTTGTATGTATAGACTGAGTTGCTTCACAAATTGTTTTATACACAGATTTTATGCAAGAAATTTGATATTCTTGATGCATACAAAAAATTCTTGATCATCAAGTGATATAGCTATATATGGTTGTTTGGGTAGTATATATGCTGTTTCAGATATATTTCCAATCAATTTTTGAGTTACTGGATATGGATGTATTTTATATAATTGATAGAATTTTCTTTCTATTAGGGGAATGTTTACTGATATCATTAGTTCGTTTGAGTGGTATCCGATATCGGCCTCACCTATTTGATACAAATCTTCGGCTTTAATATGTTTACTGTGTGATCGAAATTCATATTCACTTGTTTCTTTGTGTATTTCCGTTATTATATTTTGTAACTGATTGTTGGTTATAAGGACTGGATGCACTTTCCTTTCTCTAGTATTTTCTATGATTTTGATGCATTGAGAGAGAGTGTCAATTAAATGGTCGAGTTTTGCTTCTACATGTGCTGTTCATTGTCTCATGTAATTAAGATATATTAGATCATAATAAATTTAAATTAAAAATTCAAAGATTTTTCGGGTTTCAATCG
>CAKNYM010044262.1:41873-51961 GCA_932195095.1 Andricus curvator | reverse complement strand
TTGAATTATGTTGAAGAAAAAAGTTTTACTATAAAAAACCGTATTTCCAAATAATATGCATTATTATAGCTTCCTTACTCTTCAATAAAATGTATTAATATTAGATGTCAATCGATTTTTCTCGAATCAACACATCTTTTTTGTTCTTGCATCAACTTTGAATTATAATAATGAAGAAAGTTTTCCTATAAAAAACCGATTTTCAAAATATATAAATTACCATAACTTCCCTACTCTTTAATAAAATGTATTATTATTATAGGTCAATCGATTTGTTCCGAACCAAGGAATCTTTTATATTCATGCATCAACTTTGAATTATGCTGATGAAAAAAGTTTTACTATAAAACACCGATTTTTAAAATATTATTGAGTGCTAAAAAAAATGCTATGAATATTTTTAGAAATCCTTCGGTCCGCTCCAAGATATTAGTGTTGAAAAATAATTTTTAACCCAATAGTTGAATTTTCAAAAAAAGAAAAAAATAACTAAATTTTCTACAAAATATTTAAATTTTCAACCAAAAAAATAGTTGAAACAAAAAACGCTTTGACCAAAAAACAGTTGAACTCAACCAACAAATATAAATATTAAACGAAAAATGCAATATTTGATATTAAAAACAAAACATATTTAAATTTTAAATTATGAAAAGAGAATTTAACCAAAAAATATATTTCTATTTTGAATAAAAAATAATAATTCAACCAAAAAATATAAATTTTCACCAATATAATCAAATTTTTTATAAAGTAGTTGATTTTTAACTGAAAAGTTGTATTTTAAGAATGAAAGGATGGATTTTCAACCAAATAGTGGAATTTTTAACCAACAAAATTGATTGTCAACCAAACAGTTCAATTTACATATAAATAGTTAAATTTTCAAGAAAAAGGCACGAATTTCAAACATATCAGTTGATTTTTTAACAAAATAGTTGAATTTTCAAATTAAAAAGATAAATTTTGAACAAAAAATGCAATATTTCAAATGAAAAATATTTTAATTTTTAATAACAAATATTTGAATTTTTAATGAATAATATTCAAGTTCAAAAACAAATATTTTTATTCTAACTCAAACACTTCAATAAAAAAAATAAAAACAAAATAGTTGAATCCGCAACCAATAAAATGAATTTTTTTTAAAGTAGTTCAACTTTCAACCAAGCAGTTGGATTTTAAACCAAAAAAATTAATTTACATAAAAAAAGACGAATTTTCAAACAAATAATCAATCAAGGAATCTTTTCCGTTCTTGCATAAATTTTGAATTATGACAGTGAAAAAAGTTTTACTATAAAAACCGTATTTTCAAATATTATGCATTACCATAGCTTCCTTACTCTTCAATAAAATGTATGAATGTTATATGTCAATCGATTAGTCTTGAATCAACACGACTTTCCTATTTTCGCATCAACTTTGAATTATGTTGAAGAAAAAAGTTTTACTATAAAAAAACGTATTTTTCAATATTATGCATTACCAGAGCTTCCTTACTCTTCAATAAAATTTATTAATATTATAGGTCAATCGATTCGTCTCGAATCGACGCATCTTTTCTGTTCTTGCATCTACTTTGAATTATGTTAATGAAAGCCTATGAGGAAGCAGAAATTTGTATTTCTGGCTTAAAAATTCAACTATTCAGTTGAAAATGCAGCTACTAACATTTTTTTTGGGTCGATAATATTGTTCTTTAATATATCGACACTGATTCAAATTTTATTTTCAGATCAGAGAAGTGTCACGTGTTACAAAACCTTTGCGACCCCTAGAGTATCACGTAATATGTGGACGTTCTAAGATCGGGAGAAAGTTCTTTTTAAAGAATTTCCGCGTTCACTGCAACCTTTGTTTGTTTGGAATTCGCTGCATATATATTCGACTTTTCAACTCGAAGTAAACCCTGTTGCAGCACTCGCAAATTGTATGCCTTGAGCATAGGCACATTGTTATTTGCCATGACTAAACGTTTCTGGCGTTGATGAGCAAAACATAATTACTAGGGTACTTATTAAGCGGGATAATGCGCCTAGAGCACAATGTAAATGATAATAAAGCTCGGTGAGCACAAATAGCGCAAATAGCACAAATAGGACAAATAGGACAATGGACACCACTGTTTCACATTATCCTAATCCTGGGTCTATTCTCTGACAAGACGTCATACCTACTTTCTCCTGCTGATCGTGCGTCGTACATTTATCATCCATTCGCCTCTTTGGATCGATCTCTTGATTTAAACCGGACGCGGACGTGAGAACCGAGCGAAAAACTCTGCGATTGAATTCCAATTGAATCTCTGATCTGTCTCCCCTGAGGCCATTCTTACCAGCTATGACATGGAATACTCGCATACAATCTTGATGCATCGCATAGGCCATAGGTACATGTACCTGCAACTCAAATTCTTTCAGATTGTTCTTGAAGTCTTATTTCCAGAGAGAAAGGTAATCCAGAGAGTAATTCTTTGCGAATTGAGAAACTTGTCAATGATTTTCAAGCCTCAGATTCGTGACACTATTGACACTATTTGACACTTTTTTTTTAGAACACTATTTTGCTTCTAAAGTCTGTCCAGAAAATATCCGACCTTGTGCTCTAACCGAGGGGTCGACCACTCCGATATTCCTGGTACACTCACGGAATATTCCCATATATTCTTTCAATATTCCAAGATATTCTTGATATTCTTTATATTCCCAAATATTCTTGATGTTCCTTATATTCCCAAATATTCCCTCATATTCCTACATATTCCGAAGTATTCCTAAATATTCAAAAATATTATGAAGTATTATATTCCCCAATTCCCGAATTCCTTCCCATCCGTTCAATTGTATTCGTATGGCTTTTTGCCTGGTGTCTGCACAGTGATCCCAACTTTGGCATGTAGAGTAGGGTGAACCAAAATTTTTTTTCTCGAATTTTGATGCATATCGCCAAGAAATTTGTTCGAATCCACACAAAAATGAATACATTTTTCTTTATGTTTAAAAGCGGCGCAAGCCCCATTAAGTTTAACACGTACACATATTTCCCATAAGAAAAAAAGACGTTTTTGTAAATTTTATTCAGAATCGTCAATATTAGCTGAATCGAGTTGAAACTCAACATTTATTTTCACAATCATCCATATAATATGAATAAAATATTATTTCATAAGTATCACCCCCATGAGTATTTTTCATAGGGTCCCAAATAAACCCCATAAATGAAAAAATGGATTTTACGAGTTTTTGACGCTAATTATGATTTTTTGCCGTTTTTTTAATGCAAATTCTTTCTAATGCATAAAATACTACTGCATACTGATAATTGGATATTGGCATAAATCGTTTGAACAATTTATTATTGTTTTAAGTACTTTGCTCTTAGAATAGAGTTAGAAAGTACGTTTTTTTCAAAAAATTTCCACTTTTCGTTCAATATTCAATTGCAGTTTTTTTTTTAATTCTACACTTTTTGTCCAATTTTCAATATAATTAATTTGAGTTAATAAAATCAATTGATTGAAGAATTTATTATTATTTTTAATAATATTCAATTGGAATAATGCTAGAAACTTGTGTTTTTTCTGAAATGTTTAACTTTTTACCACTTTTCACGTAGTGAAGTAATAAATAATACAAGTTAGCAAAAATAGTTGTTCAAACAATTTATTTTTGTTTATAATCATCTTATCTTAGATAAGTGCTGAAAAGTTGTGGTTTTTTCTGAACTTTTAAACTTTTTGTCCACTTTTCACTTAGTGAGGTAATAATTAATGCAAGTTAATAAACATCCAAATCACAAATTACGCAATTTGTAATTCAAGGTGAGAAATGGAATGATAATTGGTATATTTATTAAATAATAGCTTATTTTAAGAAGATGAATTCCTAACAAAATACATACGTTTTTAATCAAATAGTTGAATTTTCAACCAAGAAGATTAATTTTCTACTAGAAAAGACGAATTGTCAACAAAATACATACATTTGTAACCAAATAGTTGAATTTTCAACCATAAAGATTTATTTTCTATTGAAAAGACGACTTTTCCAAAAAATCACAAACATTTTCAACTAAATAGTTTGAACAATGAATGTGATGTTAGTCCAAACTTTCTTTGAATAATTTTTAGTTCATATTTTTTTCATTTCAAAATTTTTAAACTAAATAATTGCATTTTTATACTAGAAAGATCAATTTTAAACAAAAATGTAATGGTTAAATTTTCATGTAAGAGAATTATTTTTGAATGAAAAAAAAAACGAATCTTCTACAATACAATTGAATTTTCAGTTTGAAAAATTACTTTTTAATTTCAAAATATGAATTTCCAACTAAAATCATGAATCTTAAAGAAAAAAAATAAACTTTTAAGAAAGTAGTTCAACTTTCAACCAAGGAGTTGAATTTTCAACCTAAAAGGATGAATTTTCAACGAAACATGTAATAGTTGATACTTCATAAAACAAGCTCTAATTCAAAATAAACAACAGTTGAATTTTACAAACCAAAAACGAATTTTCAAAAGAATACCAAATTTTTGAATTTTCAAGCCAAAATGGTAAATTTTCTACAAAACAGTTGAATTATCAATAAAAAAGTACATTTTCAACCAACGAGTTGAGTTTTCGACAAAATAGTTAAATTTTCAGTTAAAAAAATGAATTTTCAACCAAAAAATTGATTTTTTAACGAAAAAGACGGATTTTCAACAAAATACATAAATTTTTAACCAAATAGTTGAATTTTCAACTGAATTGTTGAATTTTTAAGCCAAACATACGAATTTTCTACGAAACAATTAAATTTTTACCAAAAAAGTTAATTTTCAATCGAAACAGATTAATTGTTAACCAGACACTTGCATTTTTAACCAAAAAAAGATTAATTTTTTACAGAAAGAGATGAATTTTCAAACCAACAATATGAATGTTCAACAAAATAATTAAATTTTCAACCAAAACATATTTATAAGTCAAGGAAGAAAATAAATTGCAATTGAATTGTTGCATTTTTATGCCAAAAAGGCGAATTCTCAACAAAACAGTTGAATTTTCAATCAAGAAGTGTGACTTTTGAACAAAATTATTAACTTTTTGACAAAATAATTCACTTTCATACCAAAAAAGGATATAAGAATGCATAATCAAAAATATATTAGTATATACTTTTCTACTGAAAACAATGAACTTTCAAGCAAAACTAATGCCTGCGATTAACAAATAGGGATTTTGATCATTTATAGGACAAAGAATAACACTTAAAATATCATGTAATATTAAACTGTAAGTTTAGTATATATATAGTTAAAAGTTTGTCATAAGGATAACCGCAGGATTTCGCCGGGAGCGGGTGCTAATCTGAAAAATTGCACCCGCTCCCAGCGAAATCGCGGTAAAATTTCAGCTGTAACCACGTCTCACGACCGTGAGATAGGTGGTTACAGTCTGCGACGAACTCAATACGGTGGTCCGGCAAAAGTCTCGTGCACCCTGGGGACACGGAGCGACCCAAGGACGACCGCCTTCTGCATTTTCCCCGCAAGTGTCTCAGCATTTTTTTGACACGCAGGGATGCTTTTCAGGCTATTAACCAGTGAAACCTTGGCACTTCCAAGAGCGCCGATGATCAAGACGATTAGCTTAACAGAATATTCCGGGTATAACCGTCGCAACTCCCTTATAAGGTCTTTATACCTCTGTTTCTTTTCTTTCTCCTTGGCTGTGACGTTTTTGTCAGCTGGTGCCGAAAATTCGATAACGAACATGGTTCGTTTCTCGAAGTCAAGGAGAACTATGTCAGGCCTCGAGTGCGCAACAGAAACAATTGTCGAGAATATGAAGTTCCAGTATATGCGGCACTTCTCATTTTCGACAATTGACTCTATTTCTCTAGGAGCGTTTAGCGGAGAGGTATTTGGGCTAATGCCATAAGAGTGACAGAGATGGTAATAAAGCATTCT
Source organism: Andricus curvator (assembly GCA_932195095.1). Classification (NCBI taxonomy): domain Eukaryota; kingdom Metazoa; phylum Arthropoda; class Insecta; order Hymenoptera; family Cynipidae; genus Andricus; species Andricus curvator. The sequence continues at coordinate 45,999 of CAKNYM010044262.1, read as the reverse complement.
TAGTGCCGCATTGTGCCTTTGGATGTAGGTCGTTCCCGCATGAGTTGGACAACTAGATAGTATGTGTCCTAGATGCTCGAGGTGTGCATGACACGCTCTGCAACTATCATCGGGAATGTCTTGGCTCAAAATGTGGCGACGGTATGCTAGAGTGGAAATGACACCGTCTTGACATGCCAAAATGAAGCCCTCCGTGCCCGACTTCAATCCGGGTGATCTAAGGAAAGCAAACGTTAGCTCATACGACATCGACTGATCTTCCACATTTCTGTGGAAGATGCCGTGCATCCTCTTGTCGAGGAGCTGTTCGTGGAAGTTTTTCTCCTGTGCTTTCTTAATCCGGGCCTTCAGGAGTGAGTATTCCAGATGGATAAGATTTGATGCATTTTGCTCACCCCTAGTATTGAAGTCAAGGCCGAGTGTTTCAGCAGCCTCCTCCGCTGCTTTGTACAGAAACGCCCCTTTTCCCACTTCTTCGTGTTTCCTGACCATTTTAAGAAGAGGGTCTTGTCCATTTGCAACTATATGTGCTGTACCCAGAATGAGTCTGTTGTGAAGAAATTCAAGATTCAGTATTCCGCGACCACCTAGGCGGCGTGAGATGTAAAGTCGCGGAACAGAAGACTTAAGGTGCATGCTCTTGTTCATGTGCAAAACCTTTCGCGTCCCGATATCAAGGGATCTGAGCTCGTCCTTCGTCCATGGAACCACTCCAAATGAATAGAGTACTACCGGGACGGCAAGCATGTTCTTTGCAGATACTTTGTTTCTCGCCGACAGTTCGGAAGACCAAATCTGCCGGATGAGACGTTTGTATCTGCATCGGAGAGTATCCTTTATAGATGTCGCGTCCTGAATGCGGCTCTGTGGCACGCCCAGGTATGTATAGGTCTCTCCAGCGCAAAGGTGTCGTATAGCGCTTCTGTCAACGAGCTCAGGATCTTCGGGGATGCCATTAAGTTTTCCTTTCTTCAAATTAACCTTGGCGCATTTCTCTAACCCGAATTCCGTTCCAATCTCTTGAGTGTACTCTTTGACAATTTTCAGAGCTAGATGTAGTTTCTCTTGATTCCTAGCATAGATCTTAAGATCATCCATGTAAAATACATGAGTGACCTTATGCTTTCGGTTTCCAGGTTTTCCGCAGAGATGACCTTCGGAATGGCGAAGTGCGAGAGATAGTGGCAATAATGTGAGGCAAAAGAGGAGAGGGCTCATGGTGTCGCCCTGAAATACACCTCTCTGAAAGGTGATACTGTTAGTGATCACACGATGTTTTCCAGATGAGATAGTAAATCTGGTTTTCCAAAGCGGCATTAATGTCTCTATGCACCTCACGATGTGTGGATGAACCTTTAGGCTTTCCAACAGACAGATGATAAGTCTATGGGAGGTTGAATCGAAAGCTTTCCGGTAATCAATCCAGGCCATCGATAGAAATCGCTGATAGTATGCTGCGTCTTTACAGACACATCTATCGATGAGCATCGATCTAGTTCTCCCGACATCCCGCTACGCCTTTCTTTGAGCCACGTTGTTCATACATCTCTCGCCATACAGGTCCAATTGTCCGAACAATCCTATCATTTAGGATAGCTGTGAAGATCTTATACAGTGTGTTCAGACAAGTTATTGGCCTGTAATTCTTAGGGTCAGCTAAGTTGCCCGTCTTCGGCAGGAGCACTGTGCGCCCTTCCACCAACCAACCCGGAATAGGCTCTTCCGACTTTAGATATGAGGTAAAAATTCGGGCCAGATGCTGGTGGGTTGAAGGAAACTTCTTCCACCAGAAGGTCTTGATGCCATCTGGTCCCGGAGCGGAATAGTTCTTTATGCCTCTTAATACGTTTTTCACCTCCTCGGTAGTGATAGGTGGGCATTCCTCCTCAGCTGTGATGAGGGCATTGCACAGCTCCTTGAAGCTGTTTATGTTCTTTGAGCCTTCTTTAAGTGGATGTTGGACTTCTTAGACTTCTCTCCAAAATGCTTCGACCTCCTCTGGTTTGGGCGGATGGTCGACAGTAACTGGAGGGTCTTGGAAGAGTCGAGATGGGTCAGACGAAAACTGTTGATTTTCTCTGACCCACCTCTCTCTCCGCTCTAGACTTCTCCTAGCGTCAGATAGTACTCGTATTCTGTCAACAATATGCTGCCTGATGGTCAGTAGCTTTGACTTGTTGATTGTGTGATGACGGATCCGCAGTTCGCGCGTGAACTGTCGAACCTTGCCAGTGAAAGTCCTGCCAGATGTTATGTAGTCAATCACACACTGAATGCGGGACGCGTACTGTCTTGCCCAGCCTATCTTTGTGCTAAGTTGATGCATTCGTCTTTTGGTCTTATGATCAACCGTTGGTTTTGTTTTACGGTTTGCATCTGCCAAAGTTCTCGCTGCATTGTACACACTACAATTGATAGTCCAGAGGTCGGATTCTTCGGAAAAATCTCCACGAAGCTCATCATCCAGTTCAGTCAGATCTTTGGGCTTGGGAGAAACCTGAATGTTGATGTTTCTCCGGGTCTTGAAGCATCGTTCTCCCTCTATTGGATGCCTGTTCGAGGCTGGTCTCAGTGTCGCCTCTCTTTCTCTGTTGCCGGCTTGTTCTGGCTGCGGTTGTGTAGGCGCTCCGCTTATATAACCCCTTTTCCGGAGGTCCTCGGCACGGTTTCGCAGCCGTTTTTGCGAAAAATCCGAGAGCTCTGGGTGTTTCTCGCACCACAGAGCATGCAGTCGCGCCATGTAACCTTTTCGTTCAGGGGCCATACTGGTATCATAGCACTCCAGCAGGTCGTCCCTGAGTCGATCCGTCCACTCAAAAGTAACGAGATTTCGCCGGGCAATCGCATTGACTCCGTCTTGATTGACTACCCCAACTCTAGGGTAGTCGGCATTGTTGTCCGACCCATTGTCGGGAGCCCTGCGCGTTCGATTGTTTTGAACCGCACTTCCTACAACTATGTTTGGTGTTGTCATTGTTGTTCCCACGAGGTATATATAGAGGAGATATAACCGCCATTGATCAGAATTAATTCTCACTCCTGGTACACTTTAATGTCGGATACTTTCCGTACAGGAATCGTATTTCAAAAAAATGACACTGAAGGCACTATTTTGGCACAACTGTCTTCTAATATCACTATTTCTTTATAGTTGGCTGTAAAATATTTTTGAACTTCTTTGCTAATTGGCTAAAATAATATATCTTGGCCCTCTCAATAAATCACAACATACCGGAAAATTGTGTCAATGGCTGACTATTTATTTTATCAGACTGAGTAGTTCAATTTTCAACGATGAAAAACGAATTCTCAACAAAAAATGTAATAGTTGATATTTTGAACAAGAAAATATTTTCATTTAAAGTTTAAAAAAGTCAAATTAAACGAAAAAGGACGAATTCTCAATAAAATATTTAAATCCGCAACCAAAAAGATGAGGTTTCTACAAAACATCATACAAAAAGATGAATTGTTAATGAAATACCTAAATTTATAAACAAATCCAAGGAGATTAACTTTGTGAAAAAAGGCGAACTTTCAACAAAATAGTTGAATTTCGAATAAAAAGAGATTCATTTTCAACCAAAGAATTGCATTCATATTCAAAAAATTTAGCTTCCTACAAAAAAGTTAAACTTTCAACCAAAAAGATGAATTCTTAAAGAAATACCTCAATTTTGAAGCAAATAGTGGAATTTCCAACCATGAGAATTCATTTTCTACCAGAAAAGACCAATTTTTAAGAAAATGCAAATATTTTGAACAAAAAGTTGTATTTTCAACCAAGAAGATTAATTTTTTGCCAAAAAATAAGAATTTTCAATAAATCGCATAACTTTTGAAAAAAAAAAGTTTGAACAGTTTTTCAAGATGTAATGTCGGTTCATATTTTATTTTATTAACGTTCAGTTCATGTTTATGAAAAATCAATTAAATATCAATGATAAAATAGAATTTTTTATAGAACAGTTTAATTTTTGACTAAAAATATTAATTTTCTACTAAACTGCTGAATTTGCAAACCAAAAAGACCAATTGTTTAGAAAACAGTTGTATTTCCGAACCGAGAATATAATATCTTTATATATATATATATATATATATATATATATATATATATATATAT
>CAKNYM010044262.1:15649-27922 GCA_932195095.1 Andricus curvator | reverse complement strand
GGGGGGGGGGGGGTACAAAGGAAATGTCGCGGTCTTTTACATGGGGGAGGGGGGGTTAAACAGGTCAAAAATAATGTTACGTAATATGTGAATGCTCCCTAATCTAAATAGTCTTTCGCAAGTTATCTGGGTACTAATTTAAATTTCCCTCTACTAATGCCGCTTCAGCCGCGCAAGCCCATTGAGAGCATTAGTTCCGCAATTGGTCGGTGTGCAGCGCTAGTGCTACCCTTTCTCGCAAATGAGATTAATCGCCAAGGATATAAGAATGCTTCAACTCAGAACTATGAATTAATTTGCGAGGCAGCCGCGGCTTGCCGATCGACCTACCTTTTTGAGGTTCGAGACGTTAATTAACGTTTTTTCGAACTTAAAAAAATAAATAAATTTTTTTTCGGAGCGACATGCTCATGCTCTTGAGGAATGTTGATAAAATTTTTCAGCAAGCTTAATTATTCTTCATTGATGTTTCAAAATCCCCCCCCTCCCCCAATTTTTTTTAACGTAGCAGGTGAAATGTCTAGGTCTAGTACTTTTTTAACACAAATTAAAAACTTTAATAAAGTATAGATTTGCATGAATTAGAACAATTTTCATTAAAAAAATTGAATTCACTGTCAAAAATTTGTCGCATTAATTAACTTTTTTTAAAAACCAAAAAAAAAAAACGCGGCGGACATGAACCTATGTTTTAACCTAGGTTTAAGTATAGGTCTAAACCTAGGGCAAACCTGGGTTTTTCTCCCAGCCACTTGGACCAAGTCCGAAGAAAAGACCAGGTTTTTTCGGGAAGTGTGCTATGTGGGTTTTGTCCCAAAAGAAATGAATTTATAATCCAAAAGAACGAATTTTCTATCTAAAAAATGAATATACAACAATAGAGTTGAATCATTGACCAAAAGGACAATATTTTTAGAAAAGAGTTGAATTTGCAACAAAAAAGTTAATTTCCAGCTAAGAAAGATGAATTTTCAAAAAAATGACTTTTTTAAAAGAACCAAAAGTTTCATCCAAAAGGACGAATTTATAAAAAAACAGTTGAATTTTCGATAAAAAAGATGACCCTTTAACAAAATAATTACATTTTCAATAAAACAGTTACTGTCAGCCAATTGTCAACCTAATAGTTGAATTGAAAAACAAATCATTATTTTTCAAAAAAATCATTTCACTTACGAAGAAATAGTTAATGTTTGAAACAAAAGAGACGAATTTCCAACTAAATTGTTGAATTTTCAAACTAAAATGATTCTACTCCAACCACAAGCAAACAAAAGTATTTTCAACCAAAAATATAAATTTTCAAGCCAAAAAGGCAATTTTTTCAGAAGGCAGTTGAATTTTCTACAAAAAAGTTTATTTTTAATCAAGAAAGATTAATTAAAAAAATATATTTTCCCACCAAAAAAGATGAATTTTTTCATCAAAAAGGACAAATTTTCAATCTTAGAAGTCGAATTTTCAACAAAACAGTTGAATTTTCAACCAAAAAAGATTACTTTGCAACAAAATTGTTGAATTTTCAACAAAATAATAAATTTTTCAAACTTGTTGACATTAAAATTGGTCATCAATCCGATAAAAATATGAAAAAATTTCATATACTTCTTTTTTCACATTATTTATAGTTGGTTCTCACAATAAATAACAATCTTCTTACAAACTATTTTGGTTTTATATTCTGCGAAATATAAAAATGCAATCTGATGATGGAATCAGTCCGATTCGGAAACTTTATTGCACAAGTTCTGAATAAAATAGTCTGAAAGAGGTCGGAATAAATAATTTTTTTCCTTATAAATACCAATTTGTTGTTTCTCAGACGCTAAATCCAGAATAATTTACATGAAAATGCTCTTTCAAAGAAAGACTTTATTTACTACACAGTATTCCTTATGACAGAAAATACACGCATTATTTTGCCAGGTGGTAAATCAAATTTTTTCAAGGAATCTGTGTTATCTTCAGAGAATAACAGAAATTTTTAACGTCTTTTCAGACTAGATGGTGATATGAATTAAAATTTATTATTTTTTTTTTTCTGAAAAAAGATCTTCTCCTTTCGGTCCGCTGGGAATCGAACCACAGAACGTCCGATTGCCGGTCGGGTGTGTTCCCATTAAGCTACTAGAGAGATCGAGAGAAGACGTTATTCTCTGATGTTAATACAGATTCCTTGAAAAAATTTGATTTACCACCTAGCAAAATAATGCTTTTTTTCTGAAAAAAGTTTCTTCTCTCGATCTCTCTAGTAGCTTAATGGGAAAGCGCCCGACCGGCAATCGGAAGTTCTGTGGTTCGATTCCCAGCGGAGCGAATAGAGAAGATCTTTGTTCAGAAAAAAAATTAAAACAATTTTTAATTCATATCGCCATCCAGTCTGAAAAGACGTTCAAAATTTCTGTTATTGTCTGATGATAATACAGATTCCTTGCAAGCATTCCTTATGTGTCAAAATGACCTCTGATTCTTGGCAGAAATTAAAAAAAAAAGTTATTTGTCCCCGACAAGATTTTTGTAAATAAAATGTTTATTTCATTTAAATAATCGCTGTTTGTGTATTTTCACTTCAGCATGCATACAATATACTCTTTTCACTGAAGTACACCACTCAGATTTTTGAAAAAAAAAAAAATTATTTAAGTGGCCCCCAAGTCTGTTTTTGAAAATAAAAGGCTAAATTACTTTGGAAAATCTGCCAAAAATCTGAATGATCTATTTCAGTAAAAAAGAACAAATTATGCCTCTCGAAGTGAAAAATATCAATAGCAGCGATTATTTAAATAAAATAAGCACCTTATTTTTCAAAAACCGTTTTTTTTCTTTCAAAAACCTATTTTTTCCTAATTCTGCCAAAACTCTCGAGTAATGTGTTTCACGCCAAAGTTAATATACACTAAAAGCGATTATTTAAAAAAAAAGCATTGTATTTACAAAGACCGATTTGTAGGACATTTAAATATTTTTTTCTGCCAAAAATAAGGGTTTATTTTGACACCAAATGAAACACTTCGTAGGGGTGTAATTTGAGAAAAAAAAACGAAGCCTTTTTTGAACCACCTCAATACTTATATAGGTTTCTTTTCATTATCAACTATTTAAATGAGATGATCTGAAGAAAGATGATTAAGTCCAGTTTTTATATCGCAGCATCATTTAGAGCATTTTCATAATTCGAGCGTTCCTCGATAAAATGCTCATTACGTTCTTTGCATCAAATTTTCTAGGGTGGAAATATACACTATAAAAGAGATTCTATACATTACAGTTGGAAATATTTGAATAATTAAATTCTCCGATTACAACAGAAATTGTAATTTCCACTTTCCAGTGCACTGAAATTTTTTTTCTGATTCAGTTAACTGAATACTGAATTTTATTGACTGAAAAATCTTGATATCATTTCATTTAGAAAAATCTAGATAATTTTATTTATAACTATTATCTTTTTTAAATATTGCCCGCTTCCCTTAATCAATTTTCATTTCAGCAAACAAAACATGTTGTTTTTCAGAGAAAATAAGTCCAACCAGCTGCGCGAAATCCAGGCTGAACCCAGGAGGTGGTTTTCAGCAGTTTTCCTGTCCCCTGGCCAAACGTCTAGGCAAATGCGATTACTCCTAATAAAACTGCATGAAGCCGCGGTTTTTTGCTGGTTGTAATTAAATTCGTACAGTGATTTCAAGTACAACTTAGTGAAAGAAACATTTCCACAGGCTCAAGTGGAGTCATCTGGCGGTATATGTACTCATCCTAAAGGATTTGAATGAGATTTAATTTTTATTGAGTCGATTCTTTTGAAAATGTAGGGAACCTAGTTTCACAAAAACCCCACCCTTTTTTTTAACTTTTTCATTTAATTTGTACTTCTATAAAGAAGACATCCTGTGAGTTTTATGAGGGCCAAACCATTTTTGTGGCCAGGAGAATTTGTTTTCTAAAAATTAGAATTTTTCCATTTTTATCGCGCACCATGCAAGATATCATAAAAGAGTAAGAGGTATTTTTTGCAGAAATTTTCAAAATGAGCAAACATTTTTCTCAGCATTTTTTCGAATATATTATTTTTCATAAGAAAAATGTGAAAATTTATCGCAGGTTTTGAAATCATTTCCCTATTTTCCTTTTTTTCTTGTTTTTCCACTCAAATGCGAACCGAATTAGTTAAATCCAATAATAAAAACGAATTATTTTTGTTTCAAAGTTTATTCGCTTCGGTTGAAAAGTCTTTAATTAAAGTTAAAGATCTTTTAATTAGGTTCAAAATTGAATTCATTTGTTAAAAATTCAACAATTTTGTTCAACTTTTTTATTGAAAATTCATCTTTTTGGCTTAAAAATTCAACAATTTCAATGAAATTTTTTCTCTTTTTTGACTTACCAATTTTCTTCTGGTTAAAAATTCATCTCTTTCTGTGGAAATTCAACATCTTTTGGTTAAAAAAACCTACTTTCTGGTTAAAAATTAATCTGTTCCAGTTGAAAATTAACTTTTTTGTTGAAAATTCAAATGTTTTGTAGAAAATTTGTATTTTTGGCTCAAAAATTTAACAATTTAGCAGAAAATGTAGCCACTTGGTTTCAGGTTCAGAATTCAACTCTTTGGTTGAAAGTTGAATTACTTTCTCAAAATTTAATTTTTTTACTTATAGATTCATAATTTTAGTTGAAAATTCGTTTTCTTTTGTTGAAAATTCATATTGTCGGGTTAAATATTTAACTAATTGGTAAAAAACTAAATTGTTTTGTAGAAATTTTTTTTTTTTTAATTGCAAATTAGCTCCCTTGAATAAAAATTTGAAGACTCCATTTTTAATTAAATATTAATATTTTTAAGTTCAAAAATTCCACTATTAAGTTGAAACCTTATGAAATTTGTTAAAAATTTGTCTTTTTTGATTAAAATTAAAATTTATATTCATCTTGGTCAAAAACTCAACTATTTGGTCCACAATTTAACTATTTTGTAGAAAATTAGTTTTTTTTAATAAAAATTAATTTGCCTAAATAAAAATTCAACTACTTCATTTTTGGTTAAATATTTATATTTTTAAGTTTATAAATTCATCTTTTTTAGTAGAAAATTAATCTTCTTGGTTGTAAATTCAAATAATTGGTTAAAAACTTATGCGTTTTGTTGAGAATTCGCCTTTTTTGTGGAAAATTTATATTCCGTATTGACAATTCAACTTTATGGTTAAAAATTAAACTATTTGGTATAAAATTAAACTGTTTTGTTGGAAATTAATTTTTTTATTGCAAATAAATTTTCTGAAATTAAAATTTAACTACTCCAGTTTTTGTTAAATATTAATCTTTTTATATTGAGAAATACAACTTTTTAGTTGAAAATATATAAAATTGGTAAAAAATTCGTCTTTGTTGGTCAAAAATTAATCTTCTTGGTTGAAAATTCAACTATTTATTTAAAAATTTATCTATTTTGTTAAAAATCCGTTTTTTTAGTAGAAAATGATTCTTTTTTGTTGAAATTTCAACTATTGGGTTGAGAATTTATATATTTTGTTAAGAATTCATCTTTTTTGGCAAAAGATTAATATTCTGTGTTGAAAATTTATGTTTTCGGTTACAAATTTAACTATTTCGTAATCTTTTTGGCTCATCTCTTTGGGTAAAAAAGCAACAGTTTGGTTGAAAAATTATCTTTTTTTTGTTGCTAAGGATTCAACTATTTTGTTGATTTATAATGAAAATCTATTTTTGAATAAAATATTTGCTCTTGGATAAAGTATTTAAAATATTGAAATATGTGCAAAAATATTTTTCCAGTAAAAGTAAAAAAATAGTGACATTAGCGGACAATTATGCGAAGATAGTGTCCTTAATGTCATTTCTTTGAAATACGAGGTCCGTCCAGTTGCTTCCTCCCATTTTGTTATATTTTCTCTACATCTAGAAATTTTTTTTCTTTTATATGTTTCTTTAATTTAGGAAACACCCAGAAATCACAGGGAGTCAGGTCAGGATTGTATAGGAACTGTCAAAGTTGTGCAAGGTGTTTGTGCAATTTCTGGCGTTTCACCAGAAATTGCTGAATAAGCTGTGATGAATGGGCAGGTGCGTTGTCGTGATGAAGGATCCAGTCACCACTTTTCTACAAATCAGGAAAATAGCCGAAACACCAGTGGCAAAATAGTGTCATCACTTTAAAAAAGTCGCAAATAGTGTCAATAGTGTGGTAAGTCCAAGGCCTGGTACTGTTTTATAAATATCCATTGTTTGTCAATTTCTGAATTTAAAATGTGACATGATTCATGCACGCTAATCATATTGGCCTCTTTCCTTTATTCGCCAAACACGTGTAAGAATATATAATAATGGCGATAACCAAATAATCGTAAGGAGATTCGGAAATTCTTATTAACGCCTCCACCTCGAGAATGTCCACAAGGTCGACGGACGGATAGGAGGCACGTTTTCTTGCCGCGTGCTTAGTTCCCTGCGTTTCGTATAAGATGATAGGTACTGTCTCGAACAACTTAAGGAGTTACAGACGGAATGTCAGCAAAATATGTAGATTCATTCACTTCATCTAACAATGAATAAATGCGAATTGATTCGCATGCAGAAAACACTGTTCTATCACCGGAAATGTGAGAAGCAAATAGAAATCGAATGCATGGTTTAGTATATTATTCAAAATTATTTTGAACACAACTGATTCACATTGAATTCCTTTCAATTCTCTAGACGTCTTTAAATTCTATATAGTCTTTTTTATTATTTTGCATTCCTTCCCTGATATATCTGAATTCCATCAATTCTTTCCATTTTGCTTCATCATAGAGGAAGCTTTGTAATGGTAACATTTTCCAAAATTTTTAAAATCATTTGATTAAACCTTCCTCAATTTAAAGATGTCTAATGTCTGTGCGTGGATGTCACACTTTTTTGTGTAAGGAAGCTATGGTAATGCATAATATTTGAAAATACGCTTTTTTATGGTAAAACTTTTTTCTTCAACATAATTCAAAGTTGATGCAAGAATATGAAAGATTCCTTGGTTCGAGACGAATCCATTGACCTACAATATTAATACATTTTATTAAAGATTAGGGAAGTTATGGTAATTTATATATTTTGAAAATCAGTTTTTTATAGTAAAACTTTTTTCATTAACATAATTCAAAGTTGATGCAAGAACAGAACATGTGTTGATTCAAGACAAATCGATTGACCTACAATATTAATACATTTTATTAAAGAGTAGGGAAGTTATGGTAATGTATATATTTTGAATATCTGTTTTTTATAGTTAAACTTTTTTCATTAACATAATTCAAAGTTGATGCAAGGACAGAAAATATGTGTTGATTCAAGACAAATCGATTGACCTATAATATTAATACATTTGATTGAAGAGTAAGGAAACTATGGTAATGCATAATTTTCAAAAATACGATTTTTTGTAGCAAAACTTTTTTCTTCAACATACTTTAAAGTTGATGCAAGAATATACAAGATTCCTTGGTTCGAGACGAATCCATTGAGCTACAATATTAATACATTTTATTCAAGAGTAGAGAAGTTGTTCTAATTTATATATTTTTAAAATCGATTCTTATAGTAAAAATTTTCTCATTCTCATAATTTAAAGTTGATGCGAGAATAGAAAAGTTGTGTGAATTTGAGACGAACCGACTGACCTATAACATTGATATATTTTATTGAAAAGTGAGGAAGCTATGGTAATGCATAATATTTGAAAACACGATTTTTATAGTAAAACGTCTTTCACTAACATAATTCAAAATGTATGCAGAAACGGAAAACATTCCTTAATTCGAGGCAAATTGATTGATCTATGATATTATTACACTTTATTGAAGATTAAGGAAGTTATGCTCATTTATAACATTTGAATCATCTGTTTCAAACAGAAAAATTTCTTTCATCGACAGAATTTAAAGTTGACGAATAAACAGAAAAGACTTTTTGATCATAAATTTGCAAATAGAATAATTCTGGAAATTTTTGTAATGAAATCAGAAAGCTGGGAAAGGGATAGGGTGCGACAGAACTTTTCCCTTCCCTTTTCCAGCTCGAAAAATGATCATTTCGAATACAAAATTTGATTGGTCTGATTTGTCTTTGCATTAAAAAAATTGTTTGTATTATTTTGTAATTTTGTAAATTTCTATTTTTAAATTGACCAAAATGAATACTTTGGTTTGTCTGTTATTGAAAAAATAACTAATGCTTCCTCTATGAGGAAGCAAATACATTTGCTAACGGGAAGCAAAGTGTTCATATCATAATAATGCAAAGAATTTAGAGGAATTCAGAAGAATTAAAAAAATTCAAGGACTTCAGAGAATTGGGAAAGTCCGTAAAATTTAGGGAATTCAAAAAATTCATGGATTTTTTAGAATTCAGAATATTTGAAGAATTCAGAGTATTCAGAATATTCAAGGATTTCACGGATTTTCAGGAATTCTAAAAATTCATCGAATTCCCACTGTTCAAGAAATTCAGGATATTCAAATATTTCAGGGAATTCTGAGAATTACAGGAATTCATAATATTCAAGGATTTTCGAAAATTCAGAGATCCAGGCATTTCAAGAATTCAGAATATTGAACGATTTCAAGAATTCATAATATCGAAGGAATTTATGGAATTCTGAATATTCATGGATTTCCAGGAATTGTGGTAATTCATGGATTTCAGGGAATTTCTAATATTCAAGAAATTTAGGGAATTCCAAGTATATCAGAAAGTCAGATTTATTAAGGAATTTAGGGAATTTCAAATTTTTGAAGAATTCAGGGAATTCAAAATATTTTAGAAATTCTGAGAATTCCGAATATTTAAGAAAACCAGAATACTCCAGGAATTTATAATATCCAATGAATTCAGAGAATTCCGGGTATACATGTATTTCAAGGAATTCAGGGAATTTCAAATATTTAAGAAATTTAGGCAATTCCGAATATTCAAGGATTTTAGGGAATTCAAGGAATTAGCAGATTTTCAGGAATTCAGATAAATCAGGGCATTAAGACAATTAACGAAATGCAGAGAGTTCAGTGAATTTTGAATATTCATGAAGTTCAGGATATTCAAGGAATTCAAGGATTCTAGAGAATTTTAGGGAGTTCAGAGAATTTCAGGGATTATAGAGTTTTTGGAAATTCTGAATATTCGAAGAATTTAGCATATTCATGTAATTCAAGGATTCAAGAGACCTTCATAGGGATTCCACTACTTTTAGGGAATTCAGGAAATATGAAGAATTAAAGAAATTAACAGAATTCAAGGAATTTAAAGAATTCAAAAAATTTTAGGAATTCAGAATATGGGAGAAATGCAGAATTTTAATGAAATTTAGGATATTTCAGTAATTTAGGTAAATCAGGCAAATCAGAATATATTAAATAATTTCAAGGAGTTCAGAGAAATCAAGAATTTCTTAGAATGCAAAAGTTTCAGAGATATTCAGGAAATTGAGAGAAATCCAAGATTTGAGTGAATTCAGAAAATGCAGTGAATTCTAGGGGTTCCTGGGCATTTGAGGAATTCAAATAATTTGAGGAATTCATAATATTCAAGGAATTCAAAATATTTAAAGTATTCAGAATATTCATGGAATCCAGAATATTTAAGGAATTCAGAATATTCAAAGGATTCAGAGTAATCAGAATATTCAAGGATTTGATTGAATTCAGGAAAATTAAGGTTTTTATAGTAATCAAGGATTTACGGAAATCAAGGTTTTTAGAAAAATCAAGGTTTGCAGAGAATCAATGATTTTAGAGAATTCAAGGAATTTTGAGATCAGGGAAGTTTTAATATGCAAGGAATTCAAGATATTCGAGTAATTCAACAATTTTAAGGATTTCTCAGCATTTAGGGAATCAGCGGAATTTCAGGAATTCATACAATTCAAGTAATTCAGGGAATTCTGAATTTAGATAATTCGAGGAATTCAGAGAAATTATGAAATTTCCAAAATTCAGAATATAGAAGGCATTCAGAGTTTTCAAGGTATACTGAGACTTCAAGGAATTCAAAGAATTCAAGGGATTCAGAAAATTCAAAAAATTCAGGAAATTCAATGAATTTAGAGAATTAGCCATGCCACGCTGAAAAAACCAGTTCTCGTCTGATCACTGAAGTTAAGCAGCGTTGGGCGCGGTTAGTACTTGGATGGGTGACCATTCGAGAATACTGTGTGCTGTTGGCATATTATGGGTGTGCTGAGCCCAAACTTGTAGTTATTTATAACTTCAAGAAAACTATCCACCTAGAAACACTACCCGAATTGGGTAGTGTCACGCCCACCCTGAAAGGGAAATGGCTTAATGGTATACATTAGAAATCAAGGAATTTAGGAAATTCAGAGAATTTAATTATTTCAGTCAATCCAGGGCATTCAGTGAACTTAGAGGATATAAAGAATTAAGGGATTTCAAGGAATTCAAAGAAATCAAGGACTTCACAGAATTCAAGGAATTCAAATAAGTTAAGGATTCAGAGAATTCAATGAATTTAAAGAATTCAAGACATTCAGAGAATTCAAGCAATTCAGAAAATTCAAGAAATTAAAGGATTTCAGGAAATTCAGAGAATTTAAAGATTTCAGTCAATTCAGGGCATTCAATGAATGCAGAGAATTTAAGGAATTCAGAGATTTCAAGGAGTTCAGAGAAATTAAGGATTTCATATAATTCAAGGAATTCAAATAATTTAAGGAATTCGGGGAATCCAGAGAATTAAACGAATTCACAGAATTCAGGAATTTTAGATAATTCAGGGAATTTTTGATAATTTAAGGAATTCAGAGAATTCAAGGCATTCAAGAAATTCAGAGAATTCTAGGAATTCAATGTATTGAAAGAATTTAAGGGATCAGGAGAATTCAATGAATTTCGAGAATTTAAGGAATTCAGATAGTTCAAGGAATTCAAATAATTCTAGGAATTCAGAGAATCCAGAGAATTAAACGATTTCACAGGAATTAAGGAATTTTAGAGAATTCAGGGAATTTAGATAATTCATGGAATTTAGAGAATTCAAGGAATTCAGAGAATTAAAGGAATTCAGAGAATTAAAGGAATTCAGAGAATTCAAGAAATTCAGAGAATTCAAGAAATTCAGAGAATTCAAGAAATTCAGAGAATTCAAGGAATTCAGAGAATTCAAGGAATTCAGATAATTAAAGGGATTCAGAAAATTCAGAAAATTCAATGAATTGAGAGAATTTAAGAAATTATTATAATTCAAGGAATTAAAGGAATTAAGGAAATTCAGAGAATTTAATGCTTTCAGTCAATCCAGGGCATTCAGTGAATTTAGAGAATATAAAGAATTCAGAGATTTCAAGGAATTCAGAGAAATCAAGGATTTGATAGAATTCAAGGAATTCAAATAAATTAAGGATTTAGAGAATTCAATGAATTTAAAGAAATTGAAGGATTTCAGGAAATGCAGAGAGTTTAAAGATTTCAGTCAATTCAGGGCATTCTATGAATGTAGAGTATTTAAGGAATTCAGAGATTTCAAGGCATTCAAGAAATTCAGAGAATTTAAGGAATTCAGAGAATTCGAGGAATTCAAGGGGTTAATAGAATTCAAGAAATTCAGAGAATTCCATGAATTTCGAGAATTTAAGGAATTCAGAGAATTCAAGGAATTCAAATAATTTAAGGAATTCAGAGAATCCAGAGAATTAAACAAAAAAGCAGAATTAAGGAATTTTAGAGAATTCAGGGAATTTAGATAATTCAAGAAATTCAAGGAATTCAATTAATTCAAGGATTTTAGAGAATTCAAGGAACTCAGAGAATTTAGAGAATTCAAGGAATTCAGAGAATTCAAGGAATTAAGAGAATTCAAGGAATTTAGAGAATTCAAGGAATTCAAAGAATTCAAAAGAATCAGAGAATTAAAGAAATTCGGAGAATTCAATGAATTTCGAGAATTTTAGGAATTGAAGGAATGCAGGAAATTCAGAGAATTAAAAGATTTTAGTCAATTCAGGGCATTCAATGAATTTAAAGAATTCAGAGATTTCAAGGAATTCAGAGAAATCAAGAATTTCATAGAATTCAAATAATTTAAGGAATTCAGTGACTTCAATGAATTCAAAGAATTCAAAAAAAATCAGAGCATTCAGAGAATTCAAGGAATTTAGAGAAGTTAAGGAATTAAGAGAATTCAAGAAATTACAGGAATTCAGGAAATTCAGAGAATTTAAAGATTGCAGTCAATTCAGGGCATTCAATGATATTAAAGAATTTAAGGAAATCA
>CAKNYM010044262.1:0-10318 GCA_932195095.1 Andricus curvator | reverse complement strand
TGCTAATTAGTAACCAATGATGCAGACAATGAGGAATTCACTCGCGTTATTACGCATTATACATATTATTACGCAATTATTACGCGCGAAGTGTACGGAGTAATACGCGAGTGAATTCCTCATTGTCTGCATCATTGGTTACTAATTAGCAATCTGCTAATTACCCTGCAACCAGTTTCCGGAATTTTTTTCTCTGCTGTTTCAGCACTCGCGTTGTCAGCCGTTTTGTGAGTTACGGATGAAAATTATTCGCTTCTTATTTCAACAAATTTATTCATACTTTTTTTTGCAGATATGAAGACTAAAATAAGTCTGGATCGAATTCGTTTTCGAACGCAAAAAAAGTCTAGACTCCAGTCCAAAAAGATTTGAGACTTATGGGAAGGGAAGAATATGATAAAATAATAATTAATAATCATAAGATGAAACTAATTAAACTCTGATTTATAAGGATTTTTCGGATTATTTAAATCATTTGAAAATGAATTAGCTTCAAAATTCAGAGTAAATATCCTAATTATCATAAAATTGAAAATTGAAGGATTCCATCCTTTTATAATATTTTTTTGATTGTAAACTTACCAACTTGCATTAGTTTCGAATGATAAAAGTTTTTATTTTAGATTTATTTTAAATATAAAATTTTGTTGATTACAAAGTGTTTCAAATGCTTCCATATTTGAAAGAATTCCATTTCTTTCCCATTCGAATCTTCTTGATTTGTATTTTTATGGAATGGGAAAGATATCTTATTATTCTGCAAGATACCTAAATTCTTTTATTTAAAATTACTTATATTCTTGAAGCTATTCATATTTAAATACAATTGTTAAATTATAAATTGTTCCATTTGGAACTTATTTCTTTCCAAAGTTTAAATTTCAAGCGTTTCCAATTTCGAATTATTTATTGTGTACGAAACAAACTATTAAATTACATTTTCAGAAAAAAAAAATCTCTTGACCACAAAAATGGTTCATTACGCATTAAACTTATATGCCTTCCTTATATTTTGAATTTTTTAAAATATTGCAATAATAAAAAGGTAGGGTTTTGCCGAAAATCTTGTTTTTTTCGTTTTTTTTTAATTTTCAAAACATGAAAAAAAAAATTTTCTGGAAAACCCTACCTTTATTATTTTGTTATTTTCGAATTTTTTTCGTAAACGATGCACGATATCACAAAAGAGCGAAAGGTATTTTTTGAAAGTTTTCTGGATACGGAAACTTTTATATTAAAATTTTTTTATATCTTCCGTTTTTTTCCAAGAACAAACAGCCAAATTATAATAAAAACTATAGAATTTTAAAGAAAGAATTTGTGTTTTTTTTTGTTGTAAAAATAGACGTCAAAATTCAAATACTTTTCGAGATGTACAATCCCTAAGAAAGAATTAACTTCTGGGTGTTTTTCTCGATTTTCCGAATTTTGATAAATCGGTCATCATTAGGGGTGGGTTTTAAGGGCTGTATTAAGGTTTCTCACCACCATTGTTCATCACGGGATTATTTTTTACGAATTTTCAAGGCTATAAAGTAACCATAAAATTATTAACTCCCTACTAAATTCGTCTTCTTTTTTTTGCTTTTTCGGAACTTATTAACTAGGGGTGGGTTTTGGAGAAGAGAGCGAGGTTTCTGGCCACCACTTTTATTCGGGGAAGCAGAAAGGAGAATTTTCCAACATATGTTATCAATAAGAATGTATATATTAACTTCTGAGTGTTTTTCTCGATTTTCCTAATTTTGAAAAATCGTTCATCATTAGGGGTGGGATTTGGGGGTTGTGCTAAGGTTTCTTACCACCATTATTCATCACGGGATTATTTTTTTACGAATTTTCAATGCTTTAAAATAACCATAAGATTATTAACTCCCTACTAACTTCGTCGTTTTTTATTTATTTTTTGCTTTTTTGGAACTAATTAATTAGAGGTCGGTTTTGAAGAAGAGAGCGAGGTTTCTGGCCAACATTCTTATTCGAGGGAAAAAAGGAGAATTATCCAAGATGTGAAATCTATAAGAATGTAATAACTTCTGAGTGTTTTTTCTCGATTTTCGGAATTTTTAAAAATCGGTCATCATTACGAGTGAGTTTTAGGGGTTGTGTTAAGGTTTCTCACCATCATTATTATTCGAGGGATTATTTTAACAAATTTTTAAGGCTACAAAATAATCATAAAATTATTAACTTCCTACTAACTTTGTCGTTTTTTTCTTGCTTTTTCGGAACTTATTAATTAGGGGTGTGTTTTGGAGAAGAGAGCGAGGTTTTTTGGACACCACTATTATTCAGGAGAGCAAAAAGGAGAATTATCGAACATGTGAAATGATCAAGAATGTAATAACTTCTGAGAGTTTTTCTCGATTTTCCGAATTTTGAAGAATCGGTCATCATTAGGGGTGGGTTTTAGGGGTTATGTTAAAGTTTCTCACCATCATTATTATTCGGGAAATTATTTTTCACGAATTCTCAAGGCTATAAAGTAGCCATAAAATCATTAACTTCCTACTAACTTGGTCATTTTTCAACTTTTTCGTAACTTATCAATTAGAGGTGGGTTTTCGGGAAGACAGCAAGGTTTTTGGACACTATCATTATATAAGGGAGCAAAAAAAAGAATTTTCCTAGATGTGAAATCCCTAAGAAAGTATTAACTTCTGGGTGTTTTTGTCGATTTTCCGAATTTTGAAAAATCAGTTATCATTAGGGGTGGGTTTTAGGGTTTTTATTGATGTTTCTCATCACCCTTTTCACCGGGAGATTATTTTTACGAATTTTCAAGGCTATGAGATAACCATAAAATTATTAACTTCCTACTAGCTTGGTCGTTTTTTGCTTTTTCAGAACATATTGATTAGGGGTGGGTTTTCAGGAAGAGAGCGAGGTTTTTGGCCACCATCATTATTCAGGAATGCAGTGAGGAAACTTTTTCAAGATGTGACATCCCTAAGAAAGTATAAACTGCTGGCTGTTTCTCTCAATTTTCCGAATTTTTAAAAATCGGTTATCATTAGGGATGGGTTTTAGGAGTTGTTCTGAGGTTTCTCACCACCGTCATTCTACGAGGGATTATTTTGAGAATTTTCTAGGCCTTAAAATAACCATTAAATTATTAACTTTCTACTGATTTGGTCGTTTTTTTCCTTGTTTGGAACTTATTAATTATGGGTGGGTTTCGGGGAAGACTGGAAGAGAGCGAGGTTTCTGACCACCACCATTATTTGGAGGGCAAAAAAGAAAACGTTTTCAAGATGATCCCTAAGAAAGTATCAATTTCCGGGTATTTTTCTCGATTTTCCGAATTTCGAAAAATCGGTTATCATTAGGGATGGGTTTTAGGGGTTCGTTTTTAGGTTGCCGAACAAAATCACAGCAAAAAAAATCGTTTCAAAATAGGTTTTTTCTATTGTTCATTTGAACGTTCAGAACTTTATAAAGTGTAAAACCAATCTTATTTGCAATGGATTCGATCTCTCTTTCTTTAATGTCCTTTTTCTTACATCTCTCTTTAATTAAAAATGAATAATAGTCTGCACAAGAATCCCTTTAAATGCCCTGGAGGCTTTTTAAATTAAACGTCCTAAAATTTGAAACCTTGCAGAAGTAAACCCTAAACCTGAAGAAATCTAAATTATTTTTCAACCCTCCTGCGACGCGTGACGTCTCGTTGTGCGTCACACGCCGGTTAGTGACGTTCTTTCGCACATCCTGACGTAATCGGATGTATCATCTATTTCCACCCTCGCTTCATACAATCAATAAATTTACAATTTATTTTCTATGGCTCTAAAGCATCAACAAGATGTCACTGACGTTCGCCACTTTTAATAATGAAAATATAAATTTATGTTTTCAAATTACGGAAATAAACTTTTTGGGAATAAAATAAAGTAATAAATTATTCATAATGATAATCACGCTATAACGACTACGTTTTATCCACCCACGTACCAGAATGTATCAAATTTTTATATTTTGATTCTCATTTTCCCTTAAAAGCTCTCTATCGGAAGAATGTTATTTCAAAAAATTTATTAAATTGAAAAAATTGGTCAACATTAAAAAAATTCTTTGTTACTTCTACACACTCAGTTCTCAAAGTTTATTTGAAATTACTTTTTTTTTTGGACAACAGCGAAAATATGTTTTGTCCAATGACCCCTACCGGAAGACTGATATATAAAAAATTTATTGAATTAAAAAATTTCTTAAATTTAAAAAAATGCTAAGTTTTTTCTAAGTTCTGCGTTTTGTAATTGAGTTTACAGATTACTTGTATTTGATGTCGGAAAGCTAAAAAAAAATTCGTCCTCGTTTCACTATCAATCCACCCATATATATTGATCCACCCATATTAAACGAAATCTTCCGATAGGGATATTGGGAAGAAACTTGTTTTTCTGTTGCCCGCCATCAAATACAAGTAATTTGCGAAATAAAATCAAAGAACCGAGCGTTTATAGAAAAAGTATAATTTTTGCAATGTTCATCAATTTTTTAAACTGGTAGTCTTATGGTAAGAATATTGGGATGAAACTTGTTTCACTGTTGTCCGACATCAAATACAACTAATTTGTAAAATCAAATCCGAGAACTGAATGATTAAAGGATAACTAGAATTCAAAAATAATTTTTATATGCATCAGTAGACAAATATAAATAATTGAATTGAACTCCCATATACATTTAACTTCTGGGATTACCACCATGTGAATTTACAACAATTGGCAATGAGTGTCGAAAAAAAATTGAGACGTCGAAGAGTTCCCTTTGTTTAGTATGACCCATATATATAATTTTTGAATGACACATAAGAACTGGATGAATAATAAAATGCCTGTCAGATGAAAAATAAAAAAAAGGATTGAGGATGGAATGCAAAGTGATAATGATTTGAGAAAGAAATTACTTTTCAAGAGATCCTGTTCTATATCACTACACGCTTCATAGAATCTGCACAGTGCGAAGGAATCTAGAGCATCAAATCCAGAGATCTCTCCACCCACGGCCTGTTATAATACATACGAGCTCTGTCCGGAAAGTATCCGACCTTGTGGTTTTATTTCTTCTCCGTGTTGAAATTGTTTTCCTTTTAGAGGATACATCAATTTGGAAAACATCTAGAAACCAGAGGGAGCCAAGGGGTCTTAGCATCATCACTTCGTGGTGCCGAATATGTGTTCAGCCGTATTTCACCAGAAATTGCTGAATGAGCTGCGACACGCGCTTTCTTCGCCCTCGGGGATCCAGGTGTCTTCCACTGCGAAGATTGGGTATTTGTCTCAAGATTATAGCCATAAACCCATGACTCATCTCCAGTGATTTTTTTTCAATTTTTCTCCAGACCTTCTTGAACTTTTCCAGGTTGTTTCTGATTGATTCCAAATTGTCCTGGGCGACTTACACTTCATAATTGTTGTGGTCTTCCGTCAGCAGCCGGGAAACAAATTTTTGCAGACACGTGGCTCATACCAAAATCTTGGCTCAAAAAACTACAGGAAAAAACCTGTAGCAAAAGGAATTCAATGGTGATCTTCCTTTTGATCTTGACGATGACCTTCGAAGTTTTTTTAAGTCAACTTTTTTTTTTATATGGAAACCCCCTTTTTTACATCGGCAATCGATAGAGCGGTAAATTTTACGTTCTAATATGTACCCATGTCATACATAGGTACATTGTAACCCTGAAGGTCACTCTGAGGTCATTTAAACCTAAACACGGTCTGCATACCTCCACGAGTAGAAGCTTTTCAAATTTATTTCGTAACGAGCAAAGTTACTAAGTTTAACAAGACGTCTTCAGTAGTGACCTTAAGCATGACCTTGAAGTTGTCCTTCATGGTCATTTCAAGGTCAATTTTTGTCCTATTGAAAACCCCCTTTCAAGGTTACAATGTACCTATGTATGACCTGGGTATATATTTGAGCGTAAAATTTCCCGCTCTATCGACTGCCGATCTAAAAAAGGGGCTTTCCATTTTTTTAACAGTTAACCTTGAAGAAAGTTTGAAGGTCACCGTCAAGGTCAAAATAGAGGTCTTCATTGAATTCCTCGTTGAAAGTTGTTTTAAGAATGACCTTGACCTCCCTGAAAAATATTTTCGTAAATAATGTTGATAGAACGTTTTTGTATTCAATGTTGGTAAGCAGTGTGGCTTAATGGTAAAGTGTTTGGACAATATGCCAATACGATATTCTATGTGTGTTTAATGTAATCGTCAAAATTGACCTCTAATTCATAATCGGTAATAAATTCTACGAAAACCTAATTGAAAAAAAAACTTTCAAACCATTTTTTAAAATTTTTTATAAAATAATCCAGATAATTGAAAAAGCAAGTTAACGCAATTTTCGACAAATTCCTCTTGACCGGTTTTAAAATTGAAAAAAAAAAAATAATCAAACATAAAAAAACTCTTTTATGGATTTCCAGCCTACAACATACATTCAGACATCACTTATCAATTATTTAAATAATCAGAAAATTATATAATAAATATATAAATTAGTGGTAGACACGTGCTATTATTTCAAAAAACTTTCTACTGATAAAAATACATCCCAAAAAATTTAAGAAGATTAATTTTTGAAAAATTATACAAACTACAAAATTTAAAAATGCTCATGTTTGAATGTTGTCTTATGTATTTTTTATCAGTAGATAGATTTAGTAGATTTATTATTTATATTATTATAGATTTATTTAGCTTATTCTCATCCAATAACTATTTAAAAAACGGACTTTATTTTTGTTTCCTTAGACATTTAAATTTGTTTTTAATGTATTTTTATCAGCTCTGAGCTGCCAGATGTTGAAAGCATTTTTTAATGCCAGCTGAAAAAAGTTTATAATGTAAAAAAAATAGAAATTAAAAAAATTATTTTTCACGGAAATAACAAAATTATTAAGGTAACAAGTTTTTGAAATACGACAACTAAGACCAGTTTACATATTTTATTACATATTTGAAAAGTATTAAAAATTAATGAAAATTCCTATTTATTTTTTTCCTTTACCTTTTTACCATTTTTTTCGTTTCATCTGCTTAAATTCGAAAAGAATTAATAGAATCCAGTACAAAAATCCAAAAATTTTTGGCTGAAAATGTAATGATTTTGTTTAAAGTTTAACAATTTTGTTCAAAAGTAATCATTTTTGGTTGAAAATTCAACTTTCTTGTTGAAAATTCGTCATTTGAGTTGAAAATTCAACAATTTTTGTAGAAAATACAACTATTTGAATGGAAATGCAACTGTTTTTGATATAAAATTAAAATCCTTTTTGGTTGAAAATTCATTTTTTGTTAAGAATGCATTAATTTTGGTTAAAAATTTAATAAATGAGTTGAAAATTGAACTACTTTGTTAAAAATTAATTTTGTTGTTGAAGATTCATCATTTTAGTTGAAAATTCAACTATTTGGTCGTAAAGTAACTTTTTTGTTGAAAATTGATATGTTTTTGGATTGAAAATTCAACTGTTTTGTAGAAAATTGGAAAATTCAACAATTCGGTAGAAAATTAAAAGATTTGGTTGAAACAAACTTTTTTATTGAAAATTCATATTTTTTGTTGAAAATTTATATTTTTTGTTAAAAATTCATCTATCGTGGTAAACAATTAATGTTTTGTTGAAAAATAAAATATTTGTGAAAAAAATAACTATTTTGTTGGAAATTATTTTTTTTGTGTGTAAAATTAATTTGTTGAGCAGAAAATGTAGCTGTTCCATCTTTTTCGTCCATTTTGGTGAGAAATTTATCTTGCTTGTTAAAAATTCATCTATTTCGTGGAGGATTCAACTATTTTGTCAAAAATTCTTCTTTTTTGTTAAATTAAAAAGGTTAATAATTTCTTTTTTTGTTGTTACAAATTCATTTTTTTTAACTTAAAATTTAACTATTCCATTTTTGGATGAAAATTCATTTTTCTTAGTTGAAAATTGAACTCTTCCGTTGAAAATTTGTCTTTTGATAGAAAATTAATGTTCTTGGTTGAAAACTATTCTTTTATGATAAAAAAGTATCTTGCTTAGTTGAAAATTCATCTCTATTAACTGAAAATGAACTATCTTGGACAAAAATTAAATTGTCACAAAGTTATGCCTTGTACATGTAAATGCTATTGATTCAAATAAATATTGTTTGCAGTAAAAATTAGATCAGTTCGTCTCATGCGATTGATTGGTTCTCCGAGAAAAATATTATCCGAGGGTCGTTTACAGTCCTGAAGTATAGTGCAACTTAGGATTTTACAAAATTAAATACAAAACAATAAAGGCTAATAAATTCTTGAAAACAGATTTTTACAAGTCGCCCTAACTAGCGCCAGACTAGCTCGTCCAGATTAGCTTTCAACCACACATACCCGTTTCACTTCTATTCAGCGCCAGGCCAATGCTCCCAACGATGGCCTAGCGTACTACTGCGCTTGCGTCAAGTAGAGTCTTGTCATTGGTGCGCCACACCGGTGCTAGCAGACCACGACTTTTTCAACTGCGCAGGCGTCGCGTAACGAAGGAGTGACGAAGAGATCATCTGGTTTCTCCTTCACTCTACCATTGCGCGACGCCTACGCAGTTGAAAAATTTGCGGTCCGTTAACACCACTGCAGCGTCACAGTTGCGGTCTATTCGGGTCCCGACTAGTTCCCCGACCATTTTTCTAGACGAGAGTCTGTTACATTGTAGGGTAATTCTGTTGCGTATAAAATTGATATCTTCAGAACAGGAAAATGAAACCAGGTAGTCGAAGAACGGTTGCAGAGTGATATATCATTTAATTTTCTCGCGGTAGTCTGACTATAACACGTCTCTCATTTTTTGTACAAAACATATACTTGTATTGAATTTCTTTTTACTTTGTGTCCCGGTTGTCACGGTATAAAAGACGTGGTTGATGGCTGGAATGTCGGTGTAAAAAGGCCTTGGCGGGAATAATTATAGGGGAAAAATCGGCGGCAACTTTCAATCGCTCCTAGGCTACAGGACGAATTTTTTCATTAATAGTCCTGCATAATTGAGGCATTCAAACACGTCAGGTAGAGGTTTTACTGGATACAATGCTATCAAAAAAGTGGAAATAGGGTGATTTTTCAGGAAAATAAGGGCATAATTTATTTTGTTCATTTATTTAGTTGAATTTTCAACTAAAAGAGATTTTCTTCCAAAAGGGATAAATTTTAAACCGGAAAGACAAATTTTGATGAAGACAAACTTTTTTGTTATTAAGTTTTAAAGATATAAAATCAAATGTTTCAGGAAATAGTTAACTTTTAAGCCCAAAAAGATCAATTTTCAACAAGAAATTAATTTTCAATCATGAAAAATGAACTTTAAACCGAATAGTTGAATTTTCAATAACAACAAATTAATTGTCCACTAAACAGTTGCATGGAGAACCAAGTTGTTAAATTTTAATGCAAAACACATGAATTTTCAACAAAATATTTGGAATTTCAATCAAATAGTTAAATTTTTAAACTACAAAGATGACATTTTCAAGAAATTAATTTTCTACAAAAAAAGATGAATTTTCAATCCAAAAGGAAAAAAATTTTCTAGCCAAAAATACGAACGTACAACAAAATAGTTGAATTTCCGATAAAAAAAAGGTGACTCTTCAGTAAAATAGTTGAATTTGCAACAAAATAATTAAATCTTCAAAAAACAGTTGAATTTTCAAAGAAAAAACTTTGAACTCCAATCAAAGTCAGTTGCATTTTCCCCAAATTTATTCAAATCCACAAAAAAAGAAAGACACTTTTAAAAAAATTATATTTTGAGGTTTCGCAACCACCATGAAATTTAACACGTATTTCCCATAGGAAAAAAAATAAATTTTTTGTAAATTTGATTTGAAATCGTCAGTATTAGGTGAATCGACTTAAAACTCAATACCTCACTTCAAAATTAGCTATAAAATACAAATAAATGATTACTTTTCAAATATTACCCCATAAGTCGGTTTTATAGGGTCTCAGAAAAACCCCAGAAATGAAAAATTGGGTTTTGCGAGTTTCTGGCGCAAATTGTGATATTTTTCCGGTTTTTTGAATACATATTGTTTCCAATACCAAAATACTACTTTCCGCTGATAATAATTAAAAGTGGACATACATTTTTTAAACAATCTATTATTATTTTTAGCAATTTTCTCTCAGAATTGAGTTGAAAAGTCGCGTTTTTTCGAATTTTTCAACTTTTTAAAAATTTTTCAGTTAGAGCGAAGCAAGAATCAATTAAAAAAAAAAGAATTGCTTAAAATAGGTATTATACTTCCCGCCTCGTTCTCGGGATTACAATTGTAGTTTCGCT
>CAKNYM010044261.1:0-44988 GCA_932195095.1 Andricus curvator | reverse complement strand
TGGCGCTGAAAAGTACATTAAAATTTAAGCTTTTTGTAACAGTGTACATCCAGATAACGACTGTATTCATAAATTGGCTTTTCGTACTTCGAAAAGTTGAAACATATGTTACCATTGTACGTATTTCATCGTGCTGTAAATCGTTTCGGTAAAAATATAATATTATATATTTACGGAAAAAAGAATCTTATCAATCGTTATGAATTATCTGTTTTATATATTTTTTTATAAAACCAATTTAAATGCATTACCTGGTAGGTTTTTACATGGATGTCCACGTCGAAATTTTCACATGCGATGCCAAAATATGAACTATTACTGTTTTTGTAATTCAAGGCACAAGTTTCAGAATGCGTAGCTAACTTCTGGGCCGTTAATTTTTTTGCTTACCGGTACCGATAAAGATATTCCGGAAAATTGACAATATTTTAAGTTTTCTTCAAAAGATGTATATATGTATCTTTTTTCCACATGACATAAATATTAATGCTGAATAATTCCATCTTGACCCTTTTGCAGTAAAGTAAAAAAATATTTTTATCAAATCACTTCACAAAAGAAAATTTTGTGCATATTATGGTCTAGCGTTTTTGATAAATCCCTCTTGAATCTCCCTTGAATGATTTCAGTTTTCTATGAAAAACTAGAGAAATCGTAGAAAATTTTGAAAATCGAAAACGGAATCCTAAATGAAAAAGCGCATGGCGCCATTTTCGATTATTTCTCGAACCATTTCGAAATAACTCGAAACTATTTGAAACTATTGTTGTCGCGAAACCCGTATTTGTGATTGGATGAAGCTTTAATTTTTTTTGCCATTTGAAAGAAGAGTCTGCTAACTTCAGGTTTATGAGAAATGTAAGGTTATTTAAATAATATCAGGTTTATGAGAAATGTAAGGTTCTCTAAATAATATGTATTCAATAATAATAATCAATTTATTTTTCTGAATTTAAAAAATGAAGAAGCTTTTTCAGAATTTTAAAAGGTTTCAAGATAAAAAAAAAAATTTCTTAAAATTCCTGAGAAAATGTAAACTGATTTTTTATTTTGAAAATAAATTTTAAGAGAAAATTCAAGCAAAATTTTTCAATTAGCAAGATTATAAAGATTTATAAAAAATGCGAGTAAGTTGAAGACATTTCGAAATTTCGAAAAGGTTCAAAATTAATTAAAAATTTTAAAATATTTCAAAAGTTTTAAAAAATGTACATTTTTGACTATTTGGGGGAAAAAGTTTGAAGCTTCTTAACAAGTTTTAAAGTATTCACGATAATAAAAAAAATTTCTTACAATTCATGGGATTTGAACTGAGTTTTTATTTTGAAAAATTAATTTTAACAGAATATTCAAAAACATTTTAAAGGATTACAAAAGTTTTATAAAATCGTCATGACAGATTCTAAAAGATTTGGAGGCAATTTTTGTAATTTTGTAGAATTTTAAGAAAATTTTTGCAAAAATTCGAATAATTTTAAAAGATATTCATAAGGTTCGAAAGTTTTGTAAATAGAAAAAAAATTATTTTAAATTTGAAAATATTTCAAGAAATCTAAAACAAAATGTAAATTTTTGAAGATTTCGAAAAAAATGTCGAAGCTTTTTAAGAAGTTTAAAAAGCTTCAAGAGAAAAAAAACTTTCTCAAAATACCTGGGAAAATTCAAACTGATTTTTTATTTTGAAAATAAATTTTAAGAGAAAATTCACAAAGATTTCAAACGATTTTAAATTATTTTCTAAAGTTTCGAAAAAGAATAGAAAAGATTTTCAAGCAAAATCTTTCCATTAGCAAGATTGCAATATTGTATACAAAATTGGAAAAAAATTTAAAAGGTTTCACGATAATAAAAAATATTTCTCACAATTCATGGGATAATTTAAACTCAGTTATTATTTTGAAAGATTAATTTTAAGATAATATTTTAAAAAAAATTCAATATTCAAAATATTTTCAAAACAGAATCTGGAAGATTTAAAGGCAAGTTTTTAATTTTAAGAATTTCAAGAAAAAATTTGGAAAAATTCGAAGAATTTTAAAAGATATTTAGAACGTTCTAAAGTTTTGAAAATGGTTGAAAAATGATTTGAAGTTTGAAAAGATTTCCAAAAATTTTAAACAAAATGTAAATTTTTGAAGATTTCGAAAAAAAAAATCGAAAAAAAATTTCGAAGCTTTATAAGAAGTTTGAGAGGTTTCAAGAGGTCAATTTTTTTAATTTTGAAAGATTTTTCAAAATGTTAGAAATAGTTTGATTCAGTTTAAGAGATTTATCTTCCAAACTTCTAAAAGTCCTAAATATCTTCCAAACTGACTCGAATTTTTCCTAACGTTCTTGAAAATCCTGAAAAATAAAAAATTATACTTTTTCGACATATCTGAAAACAAAAAAAAAAATTGAATTTTCTCAAGGATCTTAGCAAAATTATATATTTATTTAACTTTGAAAAGAAATTAACAAAAAAACTTACAAAAGAAATGTTTGTTCAAGATTTTTATTTTGTATTTTTAATTATTCATCCACCAAAAATAATAATTTGAGTGTATTTTTTTTTTGTTTCGTGAAACTATTTAGTTGCACTTTTTTTTTTGGTTGACAATGTCATTATTTCGTTGAAAATTCGTCGTTTTTGGTAGAAAATTCATCTATTTCATTAAAAATTCATATTTACGTTTTAAAATATTGAACTGTTTTGTAGAAAATTTGTCTCTTTTTTTTAAAAACTTAATCGTTTTTTGGTTTAAAATGCAACTGGTGATCAATAATGTAATAATAATATTAATCAATGGAACAACGGTCTTCAATACTTTGAAATACAAAAGTTAATGTTTTCGTTCAAGAAATATAAGGTAGAAAAGTATCTGTTAATTGCTAAAGTTTTCCTAATTTTTAAGTTACAAATATTTTAAACACATTACAATTTCCAAGAGTTCAGAAAAATTTGTTGAATTTATTTTAAATTTTTTACTCGAGTTTTGGATCTCAAAAAATTGTTATTGTTGATCCAGAAAATTAAACATCTCTTTCGAGATTTTTGAAAACATGCATGCGCGCGCGTAGCGCGCTTTTGCTACTTGTCTAATTATTAAAAAGCGCATGGCGCCATTTTCGATTATTTATCGAACCATCTCGAAATTACTCGAAACAATTTGAAACTATTGTTGTCGAGAAACCCGCGTTTATGATTGGATGAGGCTGTCGTTCCTTTTTTCCCGTTTAAAATAAAAAGTCTGCAAACTTCAGGCTTATGAGAAATTTAATGTTATTTAAATAAGATATTCAATAACAATAATAATCAACGGAACAAAGGAGCCCAGGGCTTTGATATAAAAACTGTAATGTGTAGATTTTTGAAGATATCTAAAAAAAAAAGAAAATTGACAAACATTTGAAAACATTTTTAATTATTTCTTAACATTTCGAAAAATAATGTGCACGATTTTAAAGAGAAATTTTTTATTAGCAAGATTACAAAGTATTATAAAAAAATTTGATCAAGTTTAACAGACATTCAGAAGTATAAAAAAAAGTCAAAATGAACTTAAAACTTAAAAAGGTTTTTAAAAAGTTAAAAAAATCTACATTTTTGAATATTTGCAAATAAAAATGTTGCAGCTTCTGAAGCATTTAGAAAGGTTTCACGATAATAAAAAATATTTTTGAAAATCCAAGGGATAATTTAAACTTATTTCTTATTTTAAAAAACTAATTTTAAGAGAATATTTAAAAAGACTTTAAATTATTTCAAACGATTTCCAATATTGTCAAAAAAGAATCTGGAAGATTTGAAGGCATTTTCTTCTACTTTTCAGAATTTTAAGAAAAATTTTGGAAAAATTCAAATATTCTGAAAGGTATTTAGAAGGTTCCAATGTTTTAGAAATAATTAAAAAATAAAATGAAATTTGAAAAGATTTACAGACGATTTTAAATTATTTTCTAAAATTTCGAAAAAGAATGGGAAAGATTTTCAAGAAAAATCTTTTAATTAGCAAGATTACAAAGATTTATAAAAAATTCGATCAGGTTAAAGAGATATTTAGAAGTTTTACAAATATTCAAAATTAATTTAAAACTTGAAAACATTTCAAAAAAGTTTTCATAATACTTACGTTTTTGAATATTTGGAAATGAAAATTTTGAAGGCTTCAAGAAAATAAAAAAACATTCTTAAAATTCCTGGGAAAATTTAAACTGAATTTTTATTTTGAAAATAAATTTTAATAGAAAATTGACGAATTTTTAAAAACATTTTTATTTATTTCCTAAAATTTCGAAAAAGAATGCGGACGATTTTGAAGAAACAGTGTTCAATTAGCAAGATTACAAAGTTTTATAAGAAGTTTGAAACAAAAAAATGTTGAAAGCTTTCATGACAATAAAAAATATTTCTTAAAATTCATGGGATAATTTAAAATGATTTTTTATTGTGAAAAAATTAATTTTAAGAGAATATTTAAAAACAATTTAAAACATTTCAAGAGATTTCCAAAATTTATTGGCATAACAGAATCTGGAAGATTTGAAGACAAATTTTTTTAATTCTTCAGAATTTCAAGAAAATTTTTGGTAAAATTCGAATAATTTTAAAAGATATTTTTCGAAGGTTTAAAAGTTCCAAAAATAGTTAAAAAATAATTTGAAATTTGAAAATATTTCAAAAAATTTAAAACAAAATGTAAATTTTTGAAGTTTTCACAAAAAAATGTCGACGCTTTTTAAGAAGTTAAAAGGCTTCAAGAAAATAAAAAAACATTCTTAAAAATCCTGGGAAAATTTAAACTGATTTTTTATTTTGAAAATAAATTTTAAGAGAAAATTGACAAATATTTCAAAACATTTCAAATTACTTTCTAAAATTTCGAAAAAGAACGGGAATGATTTTCAAGCAAAATCTTTTCATTAACAAGATTGCAAGATTTTATACAAAATTTGAAAATAAATTTTTTTCCAAGTTTCATGATGATAAAAAATATTTCTCATAATTCATGGGATAATTTAAACTGACTTTTTATTTTGAAAAATTATTTTGAAGGTAATATATAAACAAAAATTTAACATTTCAAAAGATTTCCAAAATTGTCGAAACAGAATCTGGAAGATTTTATTTCCTAGTTTTTTAATTTTTCAGACCTTCAATAAAAATTTTGGAAGAATTCGAAGAATTTTAAAAGATATTCAAAAGGTTTAAAAGTTTTCAAAATGGTTAAAAAATGATGTTAAGTTTGAAAAATTTTTCAAAAATTGTAAACAAAATGTGAATTTTTGAAAATTTAAAAAAAAATTCGAATCTTTTGATGAAGTTTGAAAGGTTTCAAGAAAATAAAAAAATTTCTTGGCATTCCTGGGGAAATTTTTTATTACTTTTTATTTTGTAAAATTGACTTTTAGAGAAAATTTGAAAAAGTGTCAAAATGTTTCAAATTATTATTATAATTTCCAAATATTTCTACAAATTTCTAAATTACCTGGAAAGTTTAATTTAAGAGATATTTATTTTCGAAACTTCTAAAAGTCCTGAATATCTTTCAAACTGACTTGAATTTTTCTTAAAGTTTTTCAAAATCCTGAAAAATCAAAAACTATACTTTTTCAACATATCTGGAAGCTTCAAAAAATTTTTGAATTTTCTCAAGAATCGTAGGAAAATTATATATTTATTTAACAGAAAAAACAAGTGAACAAATAAACTTAAAAAACAAATGTTTGGCAGAGATCTTTATTTTGTATTTTAAATTATTTATCCCCCAAAAATAATAATTTGGGTGAATTATTTTTTTCTTTCATGGCAGAAAAATTTGTTTTAAGATCAAATTTGAACTATTTGTTTGCAAATTTTTCTTTTTGGATTGAAAATTAATCTGTTTTTGTTGAGGAATTCACTATTTTGTTGATAATTTATTTTTTTAGTAAAAATTCATCTCTTTGGTTTACAATGTCACTATTTCGTTGAAGATTCGTCTTTTTTGGTAGAAAATTAATCTATTTCATTAAAAATTCATATTTTTATGTTCAAAAATCGAACTGTTTTGTAGAAAATTTGTCTCCTTTTTAAAAAACTCAATCTTTTTTGGCGTCCAAGATTTATAAATAAATAAGCTTTTTGAGAATTTTAAAATGTTTCAAGAGAATGAAAATATCTCTTAAAATTCGTGGGAAAATTAAAACTAATTTTTTAATTTAAAAATAAATTCTAAGACAAAATCGTCACATTTTAAAACATTTTTAATTATTTCCTAAAATTTCTAAAAAGAATATGGACGATTTTAAAGCAAAAATGTACAGTTAGCAAGATTACAAAGTTTTATAAAAATGCTATCAAATTTAAAAGACATTTAGAAGGTTCAAAAAGATTCGAAATTATTGAAAAATTTGAAAACATTTTTAAAAAGTTAGAAAAAACGTAAATTTTTTAAGATTTGAAAATGAACATTTAGCAGCCTCTTAAAGATTTTGAAAGGTTTCAAAATAATGAAAAAATTGCTTAAAATTTTTGGCAACATTTATACTGATTCTTTATTTTGAAGAATGAATTTTGAGAAAAATTTAACCAGGATTTCAAGAGATCTTGAATTGTTTTATAAAATTTCCAAAATGAATATGGACGATTTGAAAAACAAATTTTGCAGTTAGCAAGATTACAAGGTTTTATAGAAAACCTCCATCAAGTTCAAGAGACATTTTTTAGAAAAATTCGAATAATTTTAAAATACATTCAGAAAGTTTAAATGTTTTGGAAATTATTGAAAAAATATTTGAAATTTGAAAAGATTTACAAAAATTCGAAACAAACTGTAATTTGAAGATTTCGAAAAAATTATCAAAGCTTGTTATAAAGGTTTCAAAACATTTCAAAAGATTTCTACAAATGCCGAAAAAAATTTAAAAGAATTAGGGGCAACTTTTTTAATTTTCAAAGATTTTTCAAAATTTTAGGAATAATTCATGTCAGTTTGAGAGATATTCATTTTAAAAACTTCTAAAGGTCCTGAATATCTTTTAATCTCAGAGAATTAATTTGAAATATTCATTTTGTATTTAAAGCCTAAGTTTTTTTTTTTTTTTGGTTGAAAATTAATCTGTTTTGGTTGAGAATTCCAATATTTTCTTGAAAATTTGTCTTCTTTGGTTAAAAATGCAACTGATTAAAAATTAATCTTTTTTGGCCGAGGATTCAACTGCTTTGTTAAAAATAATTTTTTTATTGAAGATTTATCATTTTAATTGAAAATTTTGATTACAATATAATGTTTAAGCGAAAATTCAGATTACTGGATAAACTATTTCAAATTTTTCAAAAGGAATAATTCTTCAACTGAAATAGATATGAATTTTAAACCAAAAAGATGAACTTTTAACAACGAAGTTTAACATTAAACCATCTAGTTTTATTTTTAACCGAAAAGATGAATGTTCAACTAAAATCATGATTATTATGATTATTATTATGATCATTTTTTCTGGTAACTTATGTGATCTCAGATTCACTATCTTTCATGAATTCAGCGTAATTTCGTGCTCTGTTGTATACATGGTAATGGTTCTCCAGGTAGTGTAAATAACTCATTATATGTTGTAACAATTTTGTTAATTTGTTGTCGAATTGAAGGTTCTATGTGGTTTAACTGCATAATTTTCTGAAGTTCTAAAATTCTATTAGTGACTTTAAAGCCTGTGGTACATTCGATCCCTCCTTTCGTTGTGAGTCTCGTCTCGAGACTGTATATTGAGGATTTTTTGGTAGTTTATTTCATCTGGAATTTTGGACGGGCTTGATTCGTAGTCGAGAAATTACAGTCCTCTTTCTTTGAGAAAATACTAGGCTTACCATCATACACGCCGAATTTTGCCCTCCGCTTGGAAACAGGTAGATTACAGTTAGCTTTCGATATCTTTAAGTCAGCGGTAAGATGGTTGTCGAGGTTGCTGGGTATGCCTGATGATAGGTATCCTAAAAGATGTTTTCTTATATTGAAGGCAATGTCCTTAAAACCTGATGGCAATCCGAAGTATAACTGGGTTCTCCAGCTGAAAAATATGTTTCCTCTAAGTAATTCGAAGCAAATGTGGCTTGACTTGGACTCTGTGTCTCTCGATGAAAACATGGATGTTTTTCTAAATAACTTTTCTGACTATCTCTGGCGTTCCGACTATGAAAGATCCCTCCATTCAGGTAGTCTCCAAGTCTTCCCGTATCTTAAACTCTATCCGGACTTTCAATCATACCTGCATCTTAGATTACCTTTTTATATAATTTCTATTATTGCTCAACTCAGACTCCTAGGCTCTATCAGGGGTTATATAAGTTTTGGAGAATATAAATTTACTTATGACCCTGCTGGACTCTACCCCATATGTAACCTTTCTGTAACAGAGGATCTTTATCATTTACTAGCTGTTTGTCCTGCCTACTCAGACTCAAGAATATCAATCTTAGGTCAGCCAGCAACCTCGACAGTCAATAGTCAGTATTGGTTGAGTCTCTCAAACTCTAATTGTGCCCGTCTTCGTGAAGGGGCAACTTGTTTTTGCTTATTATCAAGAATTTTGGCGTGAGCGAGTATCTTTCATACTGCTTTAGGAATGGCAATCCTATTATTCCAGATTCCGGTACGGGAAGATCATCAGGAATAATATTAAAACTGTGGTTTTTTTCGAAGTATGAAATGTATGCGGCTTTTGTTTCTTGATGGAGGTCAGTTCCCACACAAAGTTTTTTCCTAAATTTCATTTTTGTATGGTTGTCTGGGTCGCTGTCATCCTCTTTTATTAGGTTGACAGAGTTTTCCGCATATGCTCGATATTCTGCCCGCTCCTCGTAGGCCTCTTGCTCCTCTATTTCTTCTTGAGTCATTTGTAGTTAATCTAATAGTAGGGGAGCCCAGCGTGCTAAATGTGTTTTTTCTCCCACCCTTTGAAGACTTAAGGAATCGTGAAGATGATATATTAAAAAGAAAAAAAGTTTATATGATGTGTACCCTTTCAGTGGTGGGGGGAGCGTGTATAAATTTTCAAAAATGTAAAAAAAATTAGTTAGAAAAAAATTCTCGAGCGCGTCAGCGTTTGATAGCGTATACAACCTATGAACTTCTGACCACACAGAGATATTAATCTGCCGGATTGCGAGTGGAAGGTGGCCGTACAAAGAGGTGGAAATTGGAAAAAAAAAATTTTCACTCGAGCTTGTCAGAAATTCAAGAGAGATGTTAAGTGAACCCTAAAAAATGTCCTATTATAAAGTCTGACGATTTGAACGTGACTGAAATTCACAGCCGATTTTTCAAAATGCAAAAAAAATCGTGACATTGAAATACTCGAGCGCATCAGATTTTTATACAGACTGTTTAGCTTGATGCACTGTTCACGCTGACTCATATTCTGACAATTTTGTGAAGGGATTTTTTAAATCTGACAATTGAAAAAAAAATTTTTTTTTTTTAATTTTTATTTTAAAATTCATAAAATACTTGTGAAAACACAATAAACAAAATAAACCGTTGTACATAGACGCGTTGTTGTGATGTTGTGATCAGCTGTGATGGCATCATGGCGGCAGAAAACAGTGTGTAGCAGTGCGAGAGAGTAAGACATAGAGAAAGAGTAAGAAAGAAAGAGTGGCGCGGAGTGGGAAATACATAGTTCTCTGTAGTTGTAAACACTACACTCTATTGATAATTTTAGATAGTTCGGCTTAAGAAAATCGGCAGATTATGTTATTCCTACAATTTTTAAATATTTTTCTTTCAAATGAAAAAAAAAACCGCGCTCGAACATTTCGAGGTTATGATTTTTTTTTGCAACTTTGCGATTCGTTTATTTCTTTATGTCACGTTTAAATCGTCAGATTATTATAGAGATTTTATTTCTTGCATGTAATTAACTTATTTTGTTTAAATCTGATGCGCTCGAGTTCTTTAAGGATCAATTTTTTTTTACTAATCTGATCGACTGCCCTAGACGCACACCCCTATATTAAGGGTTCATATGTGGTGGAAGTACATAACAAGGTACAAGGTTTCTTTTCTTATATTAATCTGTCAGGCTCAAGTTACTTCCAAAATCCCCGCTTGGGCTCCCCTACTATAAATAGTTTGTGTTTTCCTCCTCAACGTTCCTTGCCGGGTTCGGTGGTTTTTTCGGGAAATGTCCCTGGTGAAAATTTTGCTTCACATAACACTGGTTAGCCAAATGTCAAGGGCAATTCTTTGCATAGGTCCTATATGTGAGGATTGAACCGCATATTTAAGTTCGTGCATCACTCCTCTGAATGGGACACTAAAATTCTAAGTAATTTCAGTCGCTCCTTGTCTACAGCTGTCCAGCTTACTTCTCAAATGGCTAACTGAACCCCCTTGTTTCAAATTTTCCCATTGATCTTCATATAAATCCTCATAGCTGTAGACCTCCTTGAAGCTGATTGCACTCTCGGCATGTTGTTGAATTTTTTCCGACCATATCAAATCTAGCAGCAGATCTGGTTGACTGCACTGCTTCCTAATTCTTTGTACTTTCCTAATGAACTCCTCAACTCCGGCATGGTCTTGCCCATTTAGGGGCTTAATAGCTCTGATAGCATCGCAAGCCGGGATATTATCAATCGGCTAGGTTTCTTTCTTGTTCCATCCTTTCCGCTCTCACAGGTTCTCTTCCACGGAAGCGTGTTGGTTGGTGCGAGTTGTCTAAGTCGCTCGCTGAGTAGTTTTTTCTCTCCATACTTTCTGCTGCTGTCGACTCACTTCTGCGGGTGTGCGGCAGTTCCTGCTGGTTTGCTTCCCTACTTTGCGTTGCCGCTCGCTCGCTTCTAAAGGTGTTCGCAGGCTCAGGTACGTTTCCTCTTTCACTGCTGTACGTACTTCGCTCAGCCACCTCTTGGTCGCTCGTGAATGTGTGTGTTGGTTCCGTCTGGTTCCCTGTCTCGCGTTTCTCCGGCTTTGTGTCAGGTAGGTTTTGACTATTCTTACTCGCATCTTCTTTGTCGAACGTTAAGATCCCTTCGTAGTCCGTCTCTATTTTTCCTTTCAATACCGCTGTTCGTCCTATTGCAGCTATCTCTCCGACTCATTTTGTATTTTCGACAGCGAGGGTTTCTACATTCACTTTTGAAGACCTGATTTCGGAAAGAATTTCTACCAGCACCTGTTCCGTAGTCAGTGGGGTAAGGGGGATTACTCCGGCTCCATCATTAGAACTAGTCTCGGACATAGTTGCTCTTGTGAGGGTGAACATCTCGTCGGTCGATGTGGAGTCGATACCTAGGGTATTAACCTCGGCCCGTTTCCTAATCCTCTGAAATGCTTGCACGACAAACTGCTGGAATGCCAATGTAAAATGTGTGTATTTATCGTCGTTTGCTTCGAGTGTCGGGTGTGTGATCGCCTTCGCGTATAATTGTTTTATTTTGGACTTTGCCCTTTATACTCTAGCTTCATGCAATCGCTCTTCTGCAAGTACACAAGAAGTTTTGAGTCAGTTTTGTTTTTATTGAAGGTCGCAGTGCTCTGAAGCACCAGAAATATACCAACTATCCTATTCTGGTCGTTACATTTTCGCCTTGCCGGTTCTATCTTTACTAGGCCGAAACTTTTCCTTGCCGGTTCTGTCTCGATCTTATCCTTGTAACGACACCGTAGTTTATTACCTTTAATTTTTAAAACTTAAGAAATGAATGCTTACAGCTGTGCTTTTTTCTTTTGATAATTCGAGTGGATGACCGTGGACTTCCTTCTCTTCTTATCTGGAATCGGGCATTCCAGGTGCTGACGTATCAGTTCCCTTGCTGATGCTATGCTGCGTTGCTATGCTGCATTGCCTCTTTGTAGATAGATCGTTGCCAACTTGTTTTAACTCTAGTTTCCTACTTTCCGTGTTTTAACGGGCTTCCCGTAGAAAAGTCCAGAGTTCTTCTTCCTTTTACGCTTTCTGGATTTACGTGGAAAAATCCGATTAATCTCCTCTATTAATTCCGTGAAATTCAGAATTCCAAGATTCGCCACAATAATAGGCTTCTTTTGATATTTCGTTGAAGCACTATCCTGGTAGGATCGCCAAAATGTTACGTGGTAAATAATGAAAGCTTAATTTGTATATAGAACTGAATTTCAGACAGCAATTCAGGACGTCTTTATTACTCTAAGGCTAGAATAGAACTGAATATGCGTCGGGCCGGAACGCTACACTATGGCCCACGTATTCTATAGGCGCGTATGGCCCGATGGTAGTGGTGGGGAAGAAGGTGATGCGAGGTCACGCGGTCGTAACACTATTTTCCATTAAGAATTTATCTTCTTGGTTGGAAATTCATGTTTTTCTTTGGAAATTCAACTATATAGTTGATAATTTATCTCTTTATTTGTAAACTTAACTAGTTTGTTGAACGTTTGGGGGGGGGGATTCATTTTGTAATTAACAATATAACTAAGGTAAACGTCCCAGTAATCCTGACGCCAATTTCCCTGCTAAACATAAAAATAATGAAAATAGAACATCAACATAAAAATATAAACATAAAAACTCAACTATTTGGTTGAAAATTTATGAACTTTGTAAAAAAATTCGTCTTTTTTCGTAAAAAATTAATCTTCTTGGTCGGAAGTTCAACTACTTAGTTGAGTTAATTAATTCAAAATACATTTCGTGGTTTCGCCAATGCCATGTCACTTTGTTTTACAGTAGTACCAACCTTCAAAAGATACGTGTAAAAATTTCATGAGATTCGGTTCAGTCATTGTCGAGATATGAAAGGTTAAGTGACGCTACATTTGTTTTTGTTTAAACAATGGATAAAAACGAGTTTCGTGTGTTAATCAATGTTTTTTAATGGGGAAAAATACCGTTCAAGATCAGCAACGGCTTGAAAAGTTTTACCGGGAAAAGTGCGCACCGAAAACAACCATTTGCCGATGGTATGCAGATTTTAAACACGGTCGAACAACCACTGAAGACGCGGAGCGCCCAGGTCGTCCAATTGATATGGCAACGCAAACGCGGCACCTAATTGAAAAAAAAATTTCATACGAAATTTTCATGCACACTTTTAAACCCGGTGCCTTTTGATATCTCTAGGATGTCAGCTATCTCTTGCAACTTCACTGTACGATCGGACAAAATAATTTTCCGAATTTTTTGGATGTTATCGGGCGTTGCCACCTCAATTGGACGACCTGGGCGCTCCGCGTCTTTGGTTGCCATTGCTGAGCTTGAACGTTATTTTCCCCCATTAAAAAACAGTGTTTTATTAACACACGAAACTCGTTTTTATCCATTGTTTAAACCAAAACAAATGTAGCGTCACTTAACCTTCAATATCTCGACAATGACTGAACGACTCTCATGAAATTTTTACACGTATCTTTTGAAGGCGGGTACTACAGAAAAACGAAGTGACATGGCATTGGCGGCGCCATCTGTGTGTCAGACCCGGTAGTTAATGACCCATGTGTTAGCTCAATTGTATCAAATGGTGTGCTTATAATTTATTTCGGTTTTTATTTTGCAAAAATAATCGACTTCAAAGTATAAATACGTCGCCGACACACAAAAATTCAACTTTTAAAAATGGGAGAGTTAAGAAATAATGCCCCATGTTTGATTTATTTTCTGAAACAGAAACTTTGCAGAAAGTATTATGATTTTGGTTGAACAGGGTAAACAAGATCATCTCATTGCCAATCCTCCTTTGCATAATATGCATATTAAATAAATGCAAGATTTATCTAAATTAGAATCTTTATCCCTATGTTTCAGTTTTCGCCATTTGGAGAGGTGTCATCACAAGGCCGGCCACAGAAAATTACATAGATTTTCTTCATTTAAAAACGGATCAAAATTGCCTAAATGATCTCACAATTCCTTCGACTTTTCTATTCTTGCGCAATCAATTATTTGCACGGCTTGATCGGAATTATGTGGTTCAGTCATTATATCACATGAGGACAGTTCGAGGGAGAGCTCACTGCGTCATGATTGGAGGAGATGTTGGAAATCATTTGATAGGCCTTATAATGCCAAGGGACCGGATAAGCCAGCGGGCAATCGCGGCGATCCAAGCAAGGAACCGCCCGCCCTCTCCCAGCACCCCTCCCGAGCGCGAGCCACAGAGAAGACGATTGGAATGATAAAACGGAAGTAGAGGCACGAAAACATTACAAGAAATTCAAATTACATCAAAAAGTCCATTATTGTATTTCTCAACGCAATAGTATTATTAAATTATAATATAGTCAATTATATATTATATTCCATATTTTAATCCGACTTTAGATGCAAAATGATGTGTTAATTGTAATGAGGAAAATATATTATTCAATCAAATGTTCTGAATATATGAAAAACATCTGCTTTCATTTCTTGCCTCTTTGATTTAACTACGAGTAAGCGAACAAAATATAATAGATCCACTTATGTTAATTTCTCAAATGGTTCAATTAAATTTAAAGAAAATCGACTTGAAAAAAAGGTAAAATTAAGAGAAAAAAAGGCAAATGTATCTTAACAGAAATATGAACATAAATTCCCGTATATCGCTGGTGGAAAATTGTTCACAAAAAAGTACAGAAAACGTTATTAAAAATATGCCGAAAGAGAACATTAAAATCCGGCAAAATATGCCGGATCTGTATACACTACACTGTTAAAAATTGTTGTATTAAGTTTAATACACATGTATTGGAAGTTTTTTTCAGATACGTATATTAAATTTAAGATACAACCAAATTTGAAAGTTCAAATACACATCTGAAATTTAATACACATGTGTATTAAATTTAATACACATGTGTGTTAAATTCAATATACATGTGTAGTAATTTTGATACACATGTGCATTAAGTTTTATACACATCTGTCCTAATTTGACAACAAAGCATATGATTTTGTAATACACATGTATATTAACTATAATTTAGGTATTTTTGGGTATAGTTTTAAAAAGATACCAAACATTAATTTTTAAAATAATTTATTTACTTTAAATAAAAAAATATATTTATGTGTGTTTATAAATTATATTGCGAATAAGTTTGTGAACTGGTTGAGTTTTTCTGCGAAATTGAACACAGTGGAATTAAAAGATTTCGCTTTTCTTTTTACTTGTTCTTTTTTTCCGCCTGTTAATGGACTGATTTTCATTATTATTCTGAAACAAATTAAATTAATTAGAAATTTTATTCCTTAATCCAAAAATACAGAATTTTCATCTGTCGAAGTACATACGCTATCAGAGAATGTCTACAATATAAATATTTTGAGAAGATGAAAAGTAAGTGTAATGTAAAGATCTATATTATTCATATAAAGATAGGGGCATAAATTCTAAATTAGGTAAAATTTAGAAAGTCATAGATCTATTTTTCAAATACGAAGAGTGCACTTCAGTTTGTTTTGAACTTAATTTTTGAATAGGATAATTTGGACATAAGGGATATCAGGGTGGCGATTCGGCGGACGATTTCAAATTCCCGGTCATTTCCCGGTTTTCTCCGGTCAAGTTTTTCAATTTTCCCGGTCAATTCAAAGTAACATATTTATATTTGCCGCAAAACGCAAACATTTATTTTAATTCATGACGTTCGTTCTAAACCTCTTTTAACACAACAGAGCAAAACGTTGCAAAATAAATGAATTTAGAAAAAAATACTTAAATTTTCCACTGAAAAATATGAATTTTTTACAAAAAAATGGAATAGTTAAACTTTCAGTTGAAAAAATTAATTTTCAACAAAAAAAACCGATTTTCAATAAAATAGTTCAATTTTCAACCAAAGTGATGAATTTTCAAATCAAATTATGAATCTTTATCTGAAATAGGTAAATTTTAAACCAAAAAGATAAATTTTCAACTAAAATGATGAATATTTAACTGGAACACTCAAATTTTCAACCAAAAAGACGAATTTTTAAAGAAGATTACATTTTGAATAAAAAGATCTACCAAGATTCTACCCAAAAATACAATTTTTCAACCAAATACATTAACTTTTAAAGAAAGCTTTGAAGGTTTAATAAAAGAAGACAAATAATCAATCGAAAATGGAATAGTAAAATTTTTAGTTTAAAAAATTATTTGTAAACCAAACATAAGAGTTTTCAAGTAAAACAATGAATCTTTGACTGAAATAGTTCAATTTTCAAACCAAAATTTAATTTTTACTAAAAAAAGATAAATTGTCAACCAAAACTTTAATAATTAAATTTCAAGTTAAAAAAATTAATGTTTGACCAAACAGATGAATTTTCAACAACAGCTATGGAATTTTCAATTGGAATAAGTTAAATTTTCAGTTAAAAAAATTAGTTTCAACAAAAAAAAGCTAACTTTTAACAACAACAAAGACTAACTTTCAAAATAATAGTTACATTTTCAAACAAAGTGATGAATTTTCAAATAAAATTGTAAATATTTAACTGCAATAGTTGAATTTCAAACCAGAAAGATGAATTTTTAACTGAAATGATGAATCATTAACTAGAATAATTGAATTTTTGACCAAAAAGATTAATTTTCAACCAAGAAGATTAATTTCTACCAAAAAAGACGAATTTTCAACTAACAAAGATAATTTTTCAACCAAAAATTGAATAATCAAATTTTTAGTCAAAAATGAATGTTCAACCAAAGACATGAATTTTGAACTAAAATTATGAAATATTCAACTGGATTAATAGTTACATTTTCAGTTGAAAAAAAAAAAATAATTTTCAACCAAAAAACATCCAAAGAAAAAACAAATTTTCAATCAAACAGCTCATTTTTCAACCAAAGAAATGAATTTTTAATTAAAACGATGGATTTTCAACTGAAAAAAAAATTACTTTTTAACAAAAGAGCTTAACTTTCAACCAAATAATTTTATTTCAAACCTAAAAGATGAATTTTCAACTAAAATAATAAATATTTGACTGGAATACTTGAATTTTTAACCGAAAAGAAGAATTTTTAAACAAGAAGATTAACTTTCAAAGAAAAATAAGATAATTTTTTACCAACAAAAAAATCGATTTTTTAACAAAATACATGAATTTTCATCGGAATGGTTAAATTTTCAATTAAAAAGACAAATTTTTATCCAAATTGTGGAATTCCGAACTTGAAAATTTTAATGTTCAACTCAGAATGGAACAGTTAAATTTTCGTTTAAAGAAATTAATTTTCAACCAAACTGGTGAATTTTCAAATAAAATGATGAATCTTCAACTGAAATGATGAATCTTTAACTGGAATAGTTTAATTTTATGCCAAAAAGATGAATTGTCAACCATAAAGTTTAATTGTCTACAAAAATAGATGAATTTTCCACAAAGTACATACATTTTCAAACAAATAGTTTAATTATTAAATGAAAAATATCAATTTTCATCCAAATAGTTGAATTTTCATCAAAAAAAGATAAATTAATTTTTAACAAAAGTTTAACTCTTAACCCAGTAGTTGAATTTCTAACTAAAAAACGATGAATTCGCAACGAACAATGTAAACAAAAAATTCTACTATAATTCAGAAATATTTCTTCTTTGAAATTCTACTTCTACTCTGAAAACTGCTTGAAGTACTTTTATTACCTAAAATTTAGAAGAGGGAAGTTTCAGATTGTGACGAATTCTGACTTGAAAGAGGGATTTTTAAAAATTCCTTTTTTCTCAATCCGAATTATAATTCCTTTAAAAAATTCCCATTCCATGTAAAACATTCCCTGATCCAAGTGAAATTATATTTCTTGAATTTTGCTATGATCAGAAGTAAATTCCCGGTTTTTAAATTAAATTCCCGGTTTTTTCCCGGTCA
Organism: Andricus curvator; assembly: GCA_932195095.1. Classification (NCBI taxonomy): domain Eukaryota; kingdom Metazoa; phylum Arthropoda; class Insecta; order Hymenoptera; family Cynipidae; genus Andricus; species Andricus curvator. The sequence continues at coordinate 27,209 of CAKNYM010044261.1, read as the reverse complement.
ATAAAATTCCAGGTCATTTCCCAGTCTTTCCCGGTTTCCCGGTCAAGTCGCCACCCTGGATATGTATCTTACCTCTTTATAAATTCCAAAGTAGATTCTATTTCCTTAGGATACTTGTATCCATACACATAATAAGAAATGAATGTGATCAAGAATCCTTCTAATACAGATGTACAGAACATCAAAGTATTATTTTCTAGCACAACTGTGCATGTAGCATCTTCATCATACAATGATTTCCCTATAAAAAAGCAGGCGATGAAAAATAACAAATTACATCGGCACAGAAAAAAAAAAGTAGTAGAAGGTCGCTGAATTTGAATCCGGGGTCCAAGTAATATTTGCACATCTTTTTAAGATGAACAATTTTTCTTCTTAAGATCTTTTTCATATCGAACTTTTCCGTTCTTTCCACGCCTTAAAATAGTGTACCAAAGCTCAATCCAATCTAAGCAGTATTTCGAAAGTTGTCGTGCCTACTGACTAAAAACAGACAGACGGACAGTCAGGCTGAATGACTGACTGACCGACTGACAGGCAGGCCAGACAGGCGGGCAGGCCAAGCAGGACAGGCATGTTAGGCAGGCAGGCAGGTCAGGCAGACAGACCAGGCAGGCGAGGCAGGCAGGCAAGCAGGCAGGTCAGGCAGGCATACAGGTATGCTAGGCATGCAGGCAGGCCAGGTAGGCTTGTTTCGTAGCCCTGGGTAGAAACCCTTACAGTTTCGGTCTGGTGTCCGTCCGTCCGTTTTACAAACCGACATGGACATAGGACCCAAAATTGACAGAGACTCAAATTGACATTAGACTCAAAATTGACATGTGAGCTAACTGGATTTTTTGGAACCCGGTTTCGGACTCAGCGACCCCAAAAACATGCAGATATGCTGGTTAAGCCCACGGTCATGAAAATATTTTTTTGCAAAAATATACACGAAAAATCGCTTTTTTCGTCGATTTTACGTCTATTTTTGCGTTTTTCGAAAAATATGAGCCAACTGAGTTACTTGGACCCCGGATTCGAATTCAGCGACCCCAAAAATATATAGATATGCTGGTGTGGTCCGCTGGGCAAACCACTTTTTCTTTGTGTGCCGGTGATTATTATAGAATGTTTCGAATGTGTGAAAGTGTCCAAATTAAATGTACCTCGTATTGTAAGGGATGGGTAGAAGGAGACAGAATTTTTTGCAGTGTCCTCATCTGCAATGTCATCCTGAAAAAATACAAGAATTTTTTTTTAAAGATCGAAGTAAAATCTATTTACTGATGAAAATTTTTTGTTTTCTGAAGAACACCCAAAAAGTTCAAAATTTGAAAATAGACTTTGAGACTTCTTGTTCTTTCGGCTCATTAGAGACAGATGTACAATAAATGTACACAACAGGAATAAAAAAGAGGGAGAAAAAGAAAGAGTCAACCAAAACCATACTCACGCTCTTTTATTTTATCCGTCCTTTTTATACTACTTGGAACCAACATGTTTATTTTATTCGCATTAAGTTCAAATTTTTTTTGAAATATTTAAGACTATCATGACAATTTCTTTTTTCACTATGAATTTTAATATTATTTTTTTTATAATCAAAATTAAAATTTGTTGACCAAAAGCATATATAAAAAAAAAACCTTCTTGAAAGAATACCTTTTTTCATACTCTTTAAATTCATGTAAAGTAGAAAGTGGGCTTGATATAATTGCATGGTCAAATTGCTGCGTAAGTTGAAGTTGGTCCCCTCGAGCGTGGAAACCTCAATTTGACCATGAAATTTTTTCCAGCCCACTTTTTACTCTACATGAATTTAAAGAGTGTGAAAAAAGGTATTTTTCAAACAAGAATTTTTTTTAAATATGGTTTTGTTAAAAAAATCCATTTTAATTTTTATTGTAAAAAATAATAATAAAATTCACAGCGAAAAAACAAATTGTTATGATAGTCTTAAAGTAGATGAAAAGAGCTTCCCAAAACACTATAATAAAAGTGCGTTATATTTGGTTAAAAACTTATTTCTCTAACTTAAAATTAAACTATTCTATTTTTTGTTGAAAATTTATCTTCTTCAGTTGAAAACTCATCTATTTTGTTGAAAATTTGTCTTTTTTTCAATAGAAAATTCATCTTCTGGTTTGAAAATTCTAATACGTATTTGTTTTTCTTTCATTGAATATGCATCATCCTAGTTAAAAGTTCATTTCTTTGGTTTAAAATTAAACAAATTTCGTGGAAAATTCGTTTTTTTTTCTTGAAAATTAATTTTTTTTGCTAAAAATGTAGCTATTCAATTTTTGCTAGAAAATTGATCATTTTGGGCTGAAAATTCGCTTATTTTGTTGAAAAATCGTCTTGTTTAGTCGAAAATTTAATCATTTTGGTAGAAAATGCACATTACTGTGTTGTGAATTCAACTTTTTTTTCAAAAATTCGTCTTTGGGACTCGAAAACTCAACATTTTGAATGAGATTTTATTGATTGATTGAAAAATCTTTTTCAGTGGAAAATTCAACTTTTTTGTTGAAAATTTGTATTTTTTCGGTTGAATTTAACGGTTTTTCATTAAAAATAAAAATATTTTTGTTGGAAATATAAACTTTAACACTTTTTGTTGAGAATTATTTTTTTTCCTCAAAGTTTCATCAGTTTGATATGCTCCTTACTTTATGTGGAGATAGGGTTAATAGCTGTAGGAAGATAATCGTGGGGGCAAATACGATAGTTGGGAGTGAGAGGTCCGGAAATGTATGTCGGGAGATAGAAAGAGAGGGAGCGAGGGAAGTGTATTTGGGGAAGTTTGTAGGAGAGAGTGAAAGGTCTGGAGATGTATCTCTCAAGAGAGAGAGAGAGAGAGAGGGTGCGAGGGAGATGGATTTGGGAAGTTCCGTGAGAGGGAGTTAAAACACAAACAAAGAAAAAAAATTATCTATTATGATTGGGGTTCGGGATCCAGCCGAATACATCTGGTATGCCAGCCGACTCGTGAGAGGAAAAAAATAGGAAGGAAGTAAAATAATTGAAAAAAAAAACAAAATTGAATGAGAAAGGGTTAGCGTTTATTGGTCGCAGAGAGTAAGTAAGAGACAGAGAGAGACAATATATTGCAGTTCAGATTCCGACGGCAAGGGGACGCTTTTGTGTGCGAGGCCTGGCGAAGGTGTTCGGTTCCCCAAAGCGGGAGATCCAGCCTTGGGAAAGAGAGAGACAGTGAGAGTGTTTGCGGATTTTCTTTTGGCTTGCCTGGCCCGAGCGGAAGTCCAGCCCGGGGAGGTTTCAAGTGCTAATAGCGGAAAGTCCAGCCGTTAGCTTTAAAATCAGAGCGGGGAATCCAGCCCTGATCGTTCTGCCGTTCCGTGGCGGAGCGTGCAGTCTTAAACCCGCGGTGCTGCGTGGGAGATGGCCGGAATGGGAAGGATCGAGTGGAGGGAGATGCGCGCGCTCAAATTTCCATGGCGCTGTACGCGCGGCGTATCGGTCTCTCTCTCTTTTCTTTCTGTCTCCCTTTTGAGTCTAAAGGGCCTAATATCTAAAATGGTTGCTCACCGAATGGATAAACGTCGTATTCGAGAGGGTTTTTATAATTAAAATTAAAAGAATCTCGCCCTATGCGAGTCGTGTATAACAAGTTCGATTGAAAATTTAACTATTTTGTGGCAAATTTTTGTCAGTTTTATTTTTCCCACAAATGTGACATTCTTTGTCACTGCCATTTAACTGAAATTCAATTTTTAATTATGTGTGTGAATTTGGCAACATTCCTTCTGTCGAGCTTTTCAAATAACCCAATCGGAATTGACGAAAAGCGACAACAATTCTTTCGAGATTTGCGTGACGCACCTATTTTTTTAGAGGAAGATTTAAAATTAATTAAACAAATTATTTGATTATCATCATTGATTAAAGTACTCATAACGTCTAGAAAATACGTTTATTTCGCGACTGCCATAGACAAATTTTTTGATTAAATTAAAATTGTTTGAACAATTAAAAATTAGTTTTAAAGAGACTGGCTAATCTTAAGTTACTGATTAATGATTATTTATGGAAAAAAACGTCATAAGTGTTAATAAACCGCACTATTACGTCAAATAAAAAATTGTCACTCACGGGATTTTTTATAGGCACCCATAACAGTGGCTTAAACTCATTCACGTTCAAAATTTATGATTGATTTTTATTCTCTGACGAATTCTAAACAATATACTGAAATACCGAATTATTTGTAACATATTATCGCGTTTAAATATTAGATTTACAAAAATTGGACTTTTTCCCATGTTAAACCAATATGAAACTTCCTGTTCTTTGCGCGACCTCTAATTATTAACCGATTTCGGTCACATGGAATTTCGGTAAGCTTTTCTAGCGTCGTAAACATGTTGACTGCGTTATTATTTGTCGAAAATATTGGTTACACTGGAACCTTGATATAACGGACCTTGACATGCTACCTTCCTTCGTGAGAGGCAGCTGTATGTGTACAGTTTTTCTGGCGTCGTAAACAAGTCTACCGCTTTATTATTTGTCAAAAATGATGACATACCGCCTGCCAAGAAGCTGATTTGTCATGAAAGAATGGAGTGGAGATATCACTAGATGCCACTGAATGTCGCTATATTCACTAGATAATACTATATGTTTAATTTCCAGGTAAATTTGTTTGCATAGAGGCTTATTTTCGATTGGGAAGCACAAGAGGAACTATCTCCTTATATATTAGCCAAGTTGTGTTTTTTCTTATAAAAAAACAAAGGTATTAAATTAAAATTCCAAGTTGTAAAACAAAATTTCATTTTAATTATTAAAAGATATTTTGTTTATAAAAAGATAAAAACAATCCATTCGTTGGTAAGATTAAAGAATGCAATAAATCAAATTTTAAAGACAAAACAAAATGTCATACATAACCCTCCATATCAAATTTTACCTGTACACCAGCATCTTTTGCGCATTAAATTAAATTCACCTTTCATGTTGGAAAATTTAACCCCTTGGTTGACAGTTTAACTCATCTTGTTGTATTACATAATGGGTGATAAGCGCCGGACAGTGCACCCTTAATAGATATTTGAGTTAAAGCACGTGTGTGAAAAAGCAGTCTCGACATTGTTTGTAGTATCCAATTACATGTGTGACGTCGAGAGGTAGCCGCATCAAGCATAATTGCACTGACTGGTTTGAAGAATGATTATTACACTTTGTGGGTTGGTTAAAAAAATCGAACTTTTGAGAACAGTAAAAAGAACTGATCTCCAGAGAACGAAAGCAGATTCTAATGAAACACATGCAGCCTTAGATGATCATTGCATCAATCTTTTTAAAATCAAAACGTTCAAACGCGTCTAGATGTTATCTCTTGTCCTCGCTGGATACTTGATACCAGAATGATGCATTAAGAATCCCGAGCATATGGCCTACCATAAGAAATGCTTCATTTCTATAGATTATACCTTTCTTGCCTGTACCATTCGATTGGCTTCGAATATTATTCAATTTTAAAATTCTTTTTTCAAAATTGCACAGTATTGCATCATATGATGCAACAAAATTTCTAGCACGTTCTACATTATAATCGACATGTTTGAAGTATAACGTTTTGCGAAGTAAAAAATGTAATGCGTCATTAAAATAACCTTGAAGTTGTTTACGGAAAAAATTCTTTTAAGAACTTGCGTAGTATAGTTTGATGACTAATAGTTTCTAATAATAATATATCTACCTCTTTATCTTTACGTTATACAAGGTTCTAGACTGCAGAAGTATGCTTTTCACGAATAATTCGCGCATTAAATAAATAAAGAGAGGAATTTTGAGTTAAATATGTTATCTATAAGGAACCAATAAATCAAATTTATATAGACAAAACAGGATGTTATGCATATCCGTCCATATTAAATTTCACCTTTACACCTGCACCTTTTGCGCATTAATTAAATATTTATCTATAGGGAAGTAATAAATCATTCTTGTTTTTCTCCTAATAACCTTGAACCTGTTTACATGAATTTGGCTGGCTCAATTGCGCAATATTATTATTCTGTGATGTCATCAAGACCCTCCCAAAACTTTCTAGAAGCTCAGCACAGACATGAACCATTAAAGGTTAGAAGCTTCTTGTCGGTGAGGTAGGAATTTGTGATTAGAAACCCCCTTGCTTATCTACTATCCAGTATGGTATAGAAAGGCACATCCTCGCCCAGTCACGCACACATCACACATATACGCTTACCTCACACAAAAACACACTAATACTATTCGGTCCAGAACTGGCCCTATATCACTACTATCTATTATGATTTATTTTGTTTATGCATATTTTCTATATTATTTGTATTTTTTTAAAGACCTACCAAATGTTTTTTTTATGACGAGGGTCAAATAAGTGATCGAAACGTTGAAGAAGAATACATCTCTTTCTTCAGTTTTGACCATTAGCAGCAAGTCTTCGGAGAAAACCGTCAATAAAATGAAAAGAAACTTGATCTTTTAAAAAAGGCAACGTTTCGGACCATGTGTGGTCCCTTTTCAAGCCTGTTGAAAAATTTGTATTATAAGAAAATCTTATCAAAAATAAATAAAAATACATATTTGAGTGAAAACGTTGTAAAAACGTAAAAGTTTTGGATAATAACAGGGAGAAATATCTATATAACATGTATTTACCTGAGAAAGTTAGTTGAAATGACGATTAAAAGCGACAGTGATATTAGTGTGAACAATTGGAGTAAAAGAAATGTGTAGGATTGACCACCCCACCAACAATGTTTGTCATTGTGTATTTTTAGATCCTTTATATTTTTTAGGTCCGAAACGTTGCCTTTTTTAAAAGCTCAAGTTTCTTTTCATTTTATTGACCGTCTTCTCCGGAGTCTTGCTGATACGCTGAAAAAGAATTATCGCATCTTTTATTTTGAATGAATTGCAACTGGATAAGGACAATTTAGGTTATCCGCCATATGCCAACAATTTTATTTTTCCGAAATTCTGTTTTACAACATTTTTATTTGAGTTAATCACCATTTTACATTATTTGTATTGTACCGAAATAATATTTTCCCTTATTCGCATTTTCCCTTGAATTTGTCTTAATTCACTGAATCAATTTAATTCATCTGAATTATACTAAATCACTTTTTTTTACTGAATTCCCTGAATTATCTGTAATCCACGAATTCTTGAAATTCTCTGAATTATCTGAATTCTCAAAATTCGTCGAATTCCTTGAATTGTGAGAACAGATTATCACGACGCTTGCTACATAGCGGCCAGCGATAAATGATCCGCGGTCGGTAACGTCACGAACGTATGATAAACCGAGGCACTTACCATGAGGAGATAAAATATCGGTAACAGAAAGATGTTACTTACAAATGTTACCGATATAGGATAATCATATTTATGCCATTACCATATGAATGTACTATTAATCCTAATATGTTAAATAATAACGAAAAAACCGAATATATAGATGTAGATTATTAGTAAATACATATGTTTAAACTAATACAATAATTAATGCCATATGTAACACATCAGTCACCTAACAATGTACAACGTAACACTAGTGAAATGAGTGTGTAAATAGTCAGACGCACGGTAACCGGAAGTGTCTGACTAAACACATTACACATAACTAAGTTAGTACACCAGAGACTCGATAGATGAACAATCCCGGGGGTTGCCTGAAAATGGCCTTGTTCATATAACGCGTACAGTGAAACGTAAACAGTCAGGGCCGCCTGAACCGTTTCCATAATATTGCGCAATCTATTTGACTGAGTAGTATAGTGCATGCGTCCCTTCAGAGGCGGAGTCGCAACCGTCTCTCGCCCTGCCCCCTGAGAAACTGTGGGGACCAGCAATTCTAGGAATTCATATAACGCATTCGATCGCGCGTTTAAATAGCGAGTCTCTGGTGTAGTAGAATTCATATTCTTGAAAGAGTAAGAGATGAGGTAATCGGCAACCGAGAGTATCAGCAGAAACGTGCCGATTTCAAAAGTTAGAAACGTGCCAAATTCAAAAGTTCGAACGTGACTTTCGGCACGGATTCATTGCCCCTATCCCTAGCATGGAGAAGCCATCATATATAAACCTCAGAGCCATCCCCGTCAATTGTCTTACGTTCTCGGCAGTCATACTGTTCACTTCGATCTACGATTAACGAATCGCTTTGACAAAGTTACGGCTTCTGTCTCATTGTGACCGAAGAAACACTCTGAATAAGTCGCGTACTTTCAAGTTCAATTCAAAATAGTTAACGCGTTCCAGTCTTGAACTAAGTCCCTTCGGCTGAGACTTTCGGTCGTTGTAAAGTGAGTCTTTTACGGATAAAGTCCGCGGTCTTAAACGTTCGGGAAAAGAACTAAAGTGTGGATTTAGTGACTTTCAGAGAACCCTGTGTCGCACTACCACTATTGAAAAGTGTTCGTACACCTTTTCACTATTGAATTACTTCCGAGTTTATTCAATTTATCATCCGGTAAAACTCCGTCGGTGTTTTACAATAAACACGGAGATCCAACCGACAACGCACCTCACTCTCGCCCTTTCAAGCATCGAAAGATATATGTAAGTTTATTTTATGTAACTTTTAAATCTGTTCTTACTCCTTATAATAGAACAACTATTCAAGCAACAATCTCCTACTCATTTCGAACACTGTACTCTGGCACAGTCCGCGTAGGGCTGATAAGTGACACACAAACCCACAAACAAATAATTGGTCAGGTCTTACCAGCCTGACATAATCAGCACACTGGTCTCTCTCTTTTCCTATTTTCCATACTACCCTCGCCTATTGCTCGGGATGTGACACTAGGTATTTAGAGAATTCAAAGAATTCAGAGAATTCAAGGAATTCAGAGCATTCACGGCCAACAGCCATACCACGCTGAAAAACCCAGTTCTCGTCAGATCACTGAAGTTAAGCAGCGTTGGGCGCGGTTAGCACTTGGATGGGTGACCATTCGAGAAAACTGAGTGCTGTTGGCACATCGTGGGTGTGGTGAGCCCACACTTGTAGTTATTTACTACAAGTTATCAACCTAGAAACACTACCCGAATCGGGTAGTGTCACGCCTACCCCGAAAGAGAAATGGCTTAATGGTATACACGGAATTCAGAGAATTCAAGAAATTCAGAGGATTCAAGAAATTCAGAGGATTCAAGGAATTCAGAGAATTCAAGGAATTCAGAGAATTCAAGGAATTCAGAGAATTCAAGGAATTCAGAGAATTCAAGGAATTCAGAGAATTAAAGGTATTTAGAGAATTTAAGGAATTCAGAGAATTCAAGGTATTTAGAGAATTCAAGGAATTCAGAGAATCGGAAATACAGGAAAGCTCAAGCATCATCGTAAACATTTTGAGTACAGGAACATAGAAAAGGATATTATCGTAATTGAACTTCTGGATCCTATCTTGTTAACAGACGATGAACGTGATGAGTTTTCTGATGAGCATTATTCAATCGCAGCTACTGCTTGGGCTCGTGATAGAGCAGAAGTGTGGAAGCGCACGAGGCTGAGTTGTCATCCAATTTACAACTTTTATTCAATTCAAGATAGCAGTGTTAGACAAGTTATTAGTCAAAAGTAACGTATTAACGTAAACGGTGATGTCGGGAACAACCATTTGAATCCGGTAACACTGGATACTGCGGAAAACTTTACCTTCAGGCGCGCTGCGTAAACCCGAGCGTAAATCAGATAAATCTCACATCATTGCACATTTTTAATTTTAAAACAAACTAGAAACAATTATTATGCGTCTGGCACAGCCAACCTTGCAGGGTGCGCCATGTTAGCTTTCTCTGGTTCACGCTGAAATAAAAAAAATGTGTTTCGATTTTCCCCAATGCTAGATTATAGTTATGTCTCTTCGCATTTGCAATCGCGGGTCAACTAAAAGCCGTATGTGTTACAAAAATCAACCTTTCTTAAAAAATCGTAGTTGAGAGATCTCGCATACATTGTTGTTGAAAACCTGATTACTTGCATACTGTGTGAATATGACTTTTAGTGCCTGTTTTCAGTTTGTTCTTGTGAATTCAATGGACTTTTTTAAATGACAATTTCCAAATGAGGAATTTTGTTCCGAAAAATGTATTTTTAAAGGAAACATTTAAATTTGAATTGATTCTTCAATAATAAAGGCAACAATTGTGTTCTTAAGTTTTTGACCGCATGTTTTTAAAAATGACAAGAGGATACTATTCATAACCCCTTCACCCTAATAAATGAGGCTATATATATTTATCTATTAATGGAGATCACGAATTTTCTGCTCCATCAATTTAGTAAATCAACATTTCCAAATGAATAATTTTATTTCATGATCAAAATTTTTGAATTTGTCTAAACATTACCGTATTTTTTTAATTTTTGGAAATAATTCTGTCCCTAACATTTTGCTACAACACTATAATTTGTCAACTTTTTCGTATTTCCAAAGAAATGTGAAAAATGAAATTATGGACAAAAACATCAAATATCTTAATTTACGAAGTGTAGGTAATGTCGGCAAAGATAAAAAAAGTATCGGTACCGGTAAAGAAACAATTACCGGTGCCGACAATAAGATTTCTTTGAAAATTTAAAAGAGGATATCTCCGAATAATTTCAGACTTACTGTATCCATGTATGTTGACATACTGATTACGAATATGATAGTAAAAATGGGCAAAAATTTGATTTTTGAGGCCAAATTTGATAAAACTAAATAATTCTATGTTGTTTACGTTTATATCAGTGAATAATAACAGTTTTCCGAAAAGCTCACAATAACAGTTGTGGATCATTAAAAAAAAAAACTTTTTCCGTGATACACATTTGTTCTTGAAACTACTATAATTTGAGAAAAGAAGGATAGTGAGGGAACATGGGGCAAAATTACGACAGGGGCAAAACGGGACAATAATTATATCTCCTCCGTAGTGTGACGTCATCTATTGGAAATTGTAGGAATTTCGTTTTGAGCCGTTTTCGAGATTTTGCATTTCAATTTGTTATAATATTGTTGCAATATATTTTCCAAGTTATGAGACGCATGGATCGTTTTTGTGCCCAGTTATAATTTTGACTGATTTTCAACTACACGTACAGGTGAGTAATACAAATGTTTGTTTAATTAAAATTGCTTCAGCAACATTCCTTTGTATAGTTAATAGCCCTTCTTTTGCGTCAAGGCGTTTTTTAATTGGGAGTATAATAACGATTTTTGGGTTTCATATTGGAAAAAGTACTTTAGGGGCAGAATGGGCAGGGGCAAAACGGGACACCGCGTGCGATGTAGTAGAGCGCACATTGTTTTCGATTTCTGCCGAAATCAGAAATCGAAAGTCCCGATTGTTAGTACTAATGTACTTTCGCCACTTTTCGATCGAACAATGGGTCCATTAGAGTTCGTGCGACAAATTGGGTTCATCAGTCTTGCGCAGGTGTCGACAGTGAGGACGCAGACAAAGTTTATGTTTGCGTATTTTGTAATACTTTTGGTCATTTTTACATGCATAAAAGAATGAACAAAAAAACTTGTTTCAACAAGTTCTTGTAACTGTACTACTTATTCGCTTAGGTGTTCAATTAGGTGTTCAAGGCACCTGTAGTCTCTTATGGAGGAAAAAAGTATTTCAGTATGAGAAAGAAAATCTCAAAGCAAAATCGTCCCGTTTTGCCCAATGTTCCCCTGATAAAGCAGATTTTCTTCGAACGGATTTTTGTGAATCCTTATGCTTTCAGCCATTCAACATATGTTAATAAAAAGGCATTCCAGAAATATTGAATTCCATTGCCAAAATTGTATATATCCCATATAGTACATTGTGTGGATATCCTACGGGGCGGAAATATCATGTCCACCCGGTAAGAAGACTTGCATTGGAAAGTATTGGCAACTCCATTTCCTGACTACTTTTTTACACCACAAAGCACGTTTCGCGTGTGGAGTGATTTTTGCGCTCGCAATGCAGCACAAAGTTAAGAAGTCTATTTTTACTATTTCTCAAAATGGTGGTCCTAAGCCGGTACCCCCTTGTCCTCAGCCGGCACATAATTTTTTCTGATCAAATGCAAGAAAAGTGGCAGGTTATGTAAGTTTTAGGAAGAAATGGACAAATTCAAACCATTTACAATGAAAAAACATGTAGAATATTGTCAAGCTTTGTTTATAGGATGGAAACGTTTCTCAATTACAGTAATGAAAATTGACATAACATGAATCTCAAAAAGGAAGAAAAAAATGAAAATGAAAATGGATGATCACTCGCTATCATCGTCGGTGTCATAGTACGTGAGATTGAACTCCGTGGCAGACGCGAACGCGGCTGCATACCACTTGTGAAAGGCTTCGGGGACTGGCGTTCTGGGCTTTGTTTTGATGGTTCTGGTTTTGAGTTGTTCTTTCGTGGTTGTCCTCGCGATTTTTTTCCTTCGGCGCTGCGTTGACGACGCTGTTCTTCTTCGTCGGCGATACGGCTGATTTCGAAGTCAGCCGTTAAAATCGTCTTCAATGAGAAAGCACAGAAAATAAAAGGACACCCACCAAAGACAAACATCATGAAGTCACAACTCAATCATACTAAAAAAATAACAACAAAATAAAATAACACACAAGTAACAAAAGAAGCAAAAAAAAAGGTGCCGACTCAGGACCGCTACGAATGTTCAAACATTTTATGCTATGACGCACCCGAAACAAATTCGAGAGAAAAATTGACTTCATCAGGCGAAACCACACAGAACACAGAAACCAATGCACTCAATCAATTGAACTTTTCAAAATATTTACACACCTGTAGCTGCTTCACAAGAATGGAAGAAAATGGAATTCCGTTTGCACGGAAAATGTATACCTCGCTCACACTGTCAAGCGAAAACTAAAGTGACAATTGTCAGCGTAAATTACGCCCTTCTGTATTAACCTGTAATACGACAAAATGCGTAATTCATGACCCCTTGACCATATTAAATAAGGTCATATATATATATATATATATATATATATATATATATTTACCTATTAATGAATAAGATTACCCGTGTGGGAGTTTCGTCGTGGGCCTAATCGGGCCCCAGCCTGGCAAAACCAGGTCCTGGCCTAGTGCTCAAGCATGGGTCAAACTATAATGAAACGCGAAATCTGACCAGGGCCTAAAAAAAAATCTTCAACCACTATCCACCATGTTCTTTTCATGCACGTAATTTTCCACGCATGTTCAAAATATCGACAAGCATTTTCAACTAATCATAAAGAGGCGTTCTTATTCAAAATACCGAAAACGTGACACTGATAGACACTCGTTTATCGCTCCAAAAATGGTCTCGACCTTCGGGTCATTTCGGATCTGTTCGGTCCACGTCGCGTCGACAATCGTACACAGAAAAAACTGGGGTTTCCATTAGAACCCATTTTTGGTTCAAAAGTAGCTGCAACAAAAATGAACCCCACTTGCTGAAAAGGAACCCAAATTGATAAATGAGCTCTAAATGATACCTCAGTTGGGGTTCTAAAGAATCCCAATTGTAAATGAGCCTATTTCTAAAGAACCTATTTTTCGCTTTGCCCACTTCGACATTTTGTTTAATTAATAATACAATTTTTACCTGAAAGCACACATGTAATCAAACTCTGATGGACATAACTTCATGAAGACAATGAAGGTACAAAATATTACCGTAATTAAAATAGATATAATGACTTGATAGATGTAATTTGCAGGTTATGTAACAAGCTTGTAAACATAAAGGCTTATTCATATGCAAGAAACTTCTCGACATGTCACTTTTTAAAAGTACAAATATATATTATTAGAAGTGCTGTAGGGTCATTGCAAAAACAAAATTTCCTTTGTTTTATAATTTCAACATAAAATATAAAAATAGATAACCAATTTGACTGTAGAGAAACGAATTTTTTTTAAGTCTTAATGGGCATGCGTCGCACCAGCAGCCTCACTGCATGTTGATGGCGCGCTTATTTGAAATGATAAAATATGCAAATCAATTTTTCACAACATAATTATTATAATATTATTATTATAATTATTGTTTAATAATTTTAAAGTACAAAAAATATTATGAATTATTCAGAATTTACATTTGTGAAGAAAAGTCTTCCTTCATTTGTAAAGAGTAAAATCAAAGAATTAATTTAACTTTTACTCTAAAAGTCTATTTTGTGATCTGAAAATTAATTTCTTTGATTCTAAACTGATGATTTATCATAAAAAATTAATTTACACATTTGATAATTTCATAAAACAACGTATATACCGAAAAACACGATAATTGACAGAAATGGACTTGTAGATTGAACTATTTAAAAACTGTTACAGATTGAACTATTTTTAAATTTAAACATTAGAAATTGTGATATTTATAGGTGCAATAGTTCAAAATTGTATTAAATATATGCCGGAATCATGACAACAACTGGTTTTCCGTCCCCAAGCGCATACATTTTCAGGGTGGCGATTCGGCGGACAATTTCAAACTCCCGGTTATTTCCCGGTTTTCCCGGTCAAGTTTTTCAATTTTCCCGGTCAACTAAAAGTAAAATATTCATATTTGCCGTGAAACGCAAACATTTATTTTAATTCATGACGTTCACTCTGAACATCCTTTAACACAACAGAACAAAAAATTGCAAAATAAATGAATTTTCAAAAAATACTTGAATTTTCCACTAAAAATATCAATTTTTCACACAAAAATGAAATAGTTAAACTTTTCAACCAAACTGATGAATTTTCAAATAAAATTATGAATCTGCAACTGAATAGTTAAATTTTGAACAAAATAAAAAATAAATTTTCAGCTATAATTATGAATATTTAACTGGAACACTTGAATTTTCGACCAAAAGATGAATTTTTAAACCAGAAGATTAATTTTCAAATAAAAAGAATTATTTTGTACAAAAAATACAATTTTTCAACAAAATACATGAATTTTTAACAAAATAGTCGAATTTTTGTTTAAAGGAGACAAATTTTCAACCAAATAGTTGAATTTTGAACTAAAACAAGAATAATTTTCAACCAAAAATGGAATAGTAACGTTTTTAGTGAAAAAAAAATTAATTTTAAGCCAAACATAAGAGTTTTCAATTAGAACAATGAATATTCAACTGAAATAGTTGAATTTTCAGACAAAAAAATTAATTTTTACTAAAAAAGATAAATTGTCAACCAAAACTTAAATAATTATATTTCAAGTTAAAGAAATTAATGTTTAACCAAACAAACGAAGTGATGAATTTTCAAATAAAATTCTAAATATTTAACTGAAATAGTTGAATTTTAAACCAGACAGATGAATTTTTTTACTGCAAATGATGAATCTTGAACTAGAATAATTGAATTTTGGACCAAGAAGATGAATTTCTACCAAAAGACGAATTTCCAACTAAAAAAGATAAATTTTTCTACCAAAAATTGAATAAATAAATTCACAGGAAAAGAAAAGAAATTTAAAATAAAAGAGATGAATTTTCAACTAAAATTATGGAATATTAAACTGGAATAATAGTTACATTTTCATTAAAAAAAAATAATTACCTAAAATATTTTAAGTAATTTATTTAATAAATTACATTTTTTATACAAAATTATAGACAATGAAATGAATAATTGGATGAAGAAAATTCACTTCATTGACGAATTTGTTGATGACAGCTCTCTCAGCTCGCGGAAATTGTTACAAAACATTTTTTTTTTTTCAACATATTGCTTAAAATGGGTTGCCTCGAAAAAAAAGTAAATAAACGTTTTCGAATAATTCCCGCGAGACGAAAGTGCTGCCATCAAATTGCCACTTCATAACCTCAAAATCCTAGTACCGATTGGTCTTTTTGGTAGAAAATTCTTCTTCTTGATTGAATATTCAATTACATACTTAGCTGAAAGCTGAACTAATTTGATAAAAATTTATTTCATAAGTTGAAAATCTATCTCTTTGTTTGAAGATTTAACAAATTTTTTTATTTTTTTTTTTCAATTTTAATTTGTAGAAAATTCAACTATTATATTTTTCATTGAGCATTCATATTTCTTCGTTGAAAATTGAAATTCTTGATTGAAAATTAAACTTCTTTGTTAAAAATTTATTTTATAAGTTGAAAATCTATTTCTTTGGTTGAAAATTTAACTAATTTTTTGAAAATTTGAGTTTTTGTTGTTGAAAATTAATTTATTGAACTGCAACTTTAGCTACTAATGATTGTTAAAAAATCGTTTTTTCGAGATTAAAATTCTATTATTCTGGTAACAAAGCTATTTTTTTGTTGAAGATTCAAAATTTTAGTCGAAAATTCATCTATTTTGTTAAAAATTAAACTTAAAATTTAACACACGTTTAAAAAATTCGTCTTTCTGTCTTGAAAAATTCAGCTGTTTTTGGTTGAAGATTAATCTTTTTTGTTTAAGAATCCGACAAATTGGTTGATAATTCATGCATCTTTATAGGTTGAAAATTCAACTATTTGGTTGTCAATGTAACTGTTTGGTTAATAATTAATTTCTGTAGGTTGAAAATTCTAACATTTTGTTAAAAGTTATCAGCTATTTTTTTATCAAAAAGTCATTAGAACATCTTCAAGCCAGACGGGTTGGGAGTAATTTCTTTGCTGAAAAGTCTACTATACTCCAGGTCCCATAGAAGCAGGTCTGGTTTTGTGACTTTCACCTCGGAAGGGCCGCAGTGCGCGAGTGCTCAGTCGAGTATATGGCGCAATATTATGCATTCCAGTTGGAAACGGTTCAGGCAGCCCTGACTGCTTATGTTTCGAGAGTACCGATTTAGTGAAAAGGACTTGTAGTGTATTATATTTTTGGTGCAGAATTCATCTCTTTTGGATATAAACTCTAATGTTCAGTTGAAGATTTAACTACTACGTTGAAAACTCATTTTTTTTTAGTTAAAAATTAATCTTGTCAACGAAAAGTTTAACTAACCCATTCATAGCTGAAAATGGACCATTTTTATTTAGAGATGCAACTTACTATTAAATAGCGCATTGAAAATTGATCGATTTGATTTGAAAATTCAACTATTTAAATATTTTGTCGAAAATAAATTGTTTTTTGGTTGAAAATTGATTTTTTTGACTGGAAATTTAACTTATCCATTTTTGGCTAAAAAATGACCGTTTCAGCTAAAAATTCGACTACCTATTAAATTTCTTATTGAAAATTCAACGTTTAATTTATTGGCTTAAGATTTAGATATTTTGTTGGAAATTCTTTTTTTGTTTGTTCAAAGCTAACTTTTTTCAAACCGAAATCGCAGACCGCTTTAAGCTGAAAATTGAACTGTTTGGTTGAAAAAGTATTTATTTTGTTATAAAGTCGTATTTTTCAGTGTTGAAAATCCATATTTTTGGTGTAAAATTTAAATAATTTGTTAAAAATTGTTCTTTTTTTTTTTTACTTTGTTTGAAAATACATTTTTCTAACTGGAAATTCAACTATTTCATTTCTGGTTGAAAATTGATAGTTTTTAGTACAAGATTAAACTATTTGGTTGAAAATGAACTGTTTTGTTGAAACTTCACATTTTTGGATTAAAGGTTGAATTTTTTTCTGAAAAATTCTTTTTTTTCGTTGAAAATTCAGCTACTTGGTTAAAGGTTGAACTACTTTGTTAAACATTCATTTTATTGAATAGAGATTTACCTATTTTTTCAAATAATTGATAAAGAACATTTTTTTTGAAACTATTTCTGATGAAAGTTAATTCTTTCTAATTGAAAAGTCAACTGTCAAATTTTTTGTTCAGAATTCATGTTTGTTGGTTAAAAATACTCTTATTTGTTGAAAGTTTGAACTATTTTATGGAAAATTCGTTTTCTTTTATACAAAAATTAATTTTCTCAACTAAAAATATGATTAATTTGAAAGTTAATCCATTTGTGGTTAAAAATTGAAGATTTTTCGTTCGAAATTAAACTATTTTGTTAAAAATTAACTTTTTTGTTGAAACCTGTTATTTAGGGGTTGAAAATTTAACAATTTAGTTGAAAATTAACCTTTTGGGGTAAAAAATTCTATTTATTATTGTGGTAAAAAGTTTATTTTTTGTTGAAAATTCAACCATTTTGTTGACAATCAAATTGTTTTTGTGGAAATTAAACTATTTTGTCAAAAAGTAATCTGGTTCATTTCAAAAATTCAACTGTTTTGTTAAAAATTTCTCCTGCTGGATTGAAAATTCAACTGTCTTCTGAACAATTCATCTCTCTTGGTTCGAAAATTAACTTTTTTGTTATAAATTTATATTTATGGATTTAGTTACAAATTGAACTACTTTGTTTAAAAATTCATTTTACTGGTTGAAAATATAAATATTTTGTTGAATTTTTTTTTATTTTAATTAATTTTTTGTACTGAAAATTTAACTATGCCATTTTTGGCTAAAAATGGGTCGTTTTTGGTGAAAAATTCAACTACTTATTAAATTTTTTATTGAAAATTAATCCTCTTTTGTTGATAATTGTACTAAATGGTTACAGTTCAAATACTTTCTTGTAAATTAATTAAAAATTCATTTTTTGTTCGAAAATTAATTTTTTCAACTGAAAATTTAACTATTCCATTTTTGGTTGAAAATCGCAAATCAATTTTAGATCATCATTCAACTAATTTGTTGTAAATTTGTTTGTTTTTTTGTTGGAAACTGTTTTGTTCCCTTTTTTGTGGAAAATTCATATTTTTGGGTGGAAAATTGAACCGTTGTGTACAAAGTTAGTCTTTTTGCCTTACAAATTCAAGTGTTTTTTGAAGATTCTAATACTTTGGCAACAACATCCATTTTTTTTCTGAAGATTCATAATTAATTTAGTTGAAAATTCAACTAGTTTTTTGAAAATTTAATTATTATCTTACAAATGAAACATAATTTTCAACTGCCTCCTAATAAATGTGTTTTCTAAGCTTAAAAAATGTAACTGTTTTTGGATGAAGTTTGATCTTTGTTGTTTGTTGAAAATTTAACTATTTGGTTGAAACTTCGCCTTTTTAGTTTGAAAATTCAACGATTTTTTTTCAACTAATTATTAAATTTGTCATCATCTTTTGTTGTTGACAATTCAACAACTTGGTTGAAAGTTGAACTACTTTCTTAAAACTTCATTTGATTGGTTTAGGATTGAACTATTTTTTGAAAATTTGTTTTTTTTTTCTTACTGAAAATTAATTTTTTCAAATGAAAATGTATATATTCTATTTTTAGCTAAAAATAAAACGTTTTTTGTTGAAAATTCTACTTATTGCATTTTCAAATGAAAATTCATCTTTTTTCGTTGATAATTCAACTACTTGTATGGAATATCAATTCAAAATTAGTCAAGTAATGGTTGAAAATTAATTTTCTTTACTAAAAATTAGTTGGTTGAAAATGGATCGATTTTAGTTAAAAATTCAACTATTTAACTATATAACTATTTTGTTGAATATTACGTTTTTCAGCCGAAAATTTAACCAATCCTTTTTGGCTGAAAATTGATATTTTTTAGTTGAAAATTCTACCAATGAAATTTTTCATTGAAAATTCCATTTTTGGTTGCAAATTTCAGACCATTTTCAGGTGAAAATTCAACTATTTGGTTAAAAAAGTATTTATTTTGTTATAAATTCATCTCTTTTGGTAGAAAATTATGCTTATTGATTTAAAATTCAACTACTTGGTTGAAAGTTGACCTACTTCGTTAAAAGTTATTTCAATAGTTGAAGATCCATTTCTTTGGTTGAAGATTTAACCAATTTGTTGAAAATTCGTTTTTTTGTTGTTGAATTTCCCCTTTTTCTCGGTTTTTCGCTTAAGTATGATTGTACTAAAGTTATCTCAAGACAATTGAAGGCGAACTTTAGAAAAAAATGATTCACGTTGAAATTGTTTATTTAAGAATATTTATCTACGGTTTTATGTTTTTGCTTTCACTTGAGTCAAAAACTGCCATTTTTATTAAATCCTAATTTTGCAGGGCTTATTTATTTCTTGAAAGATTTTCTACAAATATCTTTGGTACATTTTTATTTGAAAGGTTTGATTTAGGAATTATACAAACGTTAATTTTATGAATAAAATTTTTCCTAAGTGAAATTTTTAAAATAAAAACGTACCAAAGAGATTTGTAGAGAATATTTCAAAGAATAAAATGAGTCTTACAACATTAGGATTAAAACGGAATTTCAACTTTTATCCAAAGAGAAACCAAAAATATATAACTGTGAATAACTATTGTTAAATAAAATATTTCTACCGAAATATAGATTTTTTTAATTCGTCTTCACTTCTCTTCCAAGATTAGTTACAATTACCAATGCAAATTTTTTACTCTATTTTATAAATCGTTCATAACAATGCTGATTTTTGACCTTGAGATAAAAAGTTTTTTCTGTTTTGTCAAAAAGTCTAAGTGTACTATCCTTCTTTTAAGAAATTATAGTGGTTCCAATAAAAAATGTGTTTTACACAAAAGCTTTGTTTTTAAATGATCTGCAACTTTTCTCTGAAGCTTTCTTGACAATTTTTATTATTTACTGAAATAAACCACAAAAAAATATGGAATTATTTAGTTTTATCAAATTATACCTCAAAAATCAAATTTTTGCTCATTTTTACTATCATATTCGTAATCAGAAACCTTATTGCCGGTACCGGTAATTGTTTGTTTACCGGTACCGATAATTTTTTTTCACATTGCATACACTTCGTAAATTAAGATATCCCAAGTTTTTGTCCATAATTTCATTTTTCTTATCTCTTTGGAAATACGAAAAAATTTACAAATTAAAGTGTTGTAGCAAAATGTCACGCACAGAATTATTTCCCAATATTGAAAAAAAAACAATAATGTTTAGACAAATTTGGAAATTTTGATCACGAAATAAAATTATTCATTTGGAAATTTAAGTTAAGAATATAATTGTTGCCTTTATTATTAAAGAATCATTTACAATTTAAATGTTTCTTTCAAAAATACATTTTTCGAAACAAAATTCCTCATTTGGAAATCGTCATTTACAAAAGTCCATAGAATTCAAAAGAACAAACTGAAAACAGGCACTAAAAGTCATATTCACACAGTATGCAACTAATCAGGTTTTTAACAACAATCTATGCGAGATCTCTTAACTACGATTTTTTAAGAAAGGTTGATTTTTGTAACACATACGGCTTTTAGTTGACCCGCGATTGCAAATGCGAAAAGACATAACGACAATTTAACATTAGGGAAAATGGAAACACATTTTTTTTATTTCACAATCCGAAAACGCAGCATTTTGCACCCTTAACTACATTATTCATTCTATACAATTGATGATAGAAAAGTGCCGCTGATTGTTACCATGAAATTCCACTTCCAAAATATCCGACAATATCAGTAAAAGTTGGAAAAGGATTATTACGCCTCGTAAGAACATTTTTTACGCTGAGAATGTTGAAGCACGTCATTCAATATAATAATATAAAATATATTATTATTTAAAGTATTACTGCTGTGAAAAAATTTACAAAAATTGGTTAACGCTCGTGATAGCAGAAGGAAACGTAGATACTGCAAAAAAAACTTTCCTACCCTCAGACGCACTGCGTAAACCCGAGAAAGCTAACAAAAGCACCCTGCTAGGTTTGCCTTGCCAGACGCATTATATTTGTCTCTATTTCATTTCCAAATCTAAAAAGTGCAATTATAATGCATCTGATGAACTGAACCTGGTAACATAGCAGAGTGCATCATGTTAGCTTTTTCTGATTTACAGAGAAATCACCGGTGACGATAATACGTTACTTTTGACTGATAACTTGTCAAATACTGCTATCTTGAATTGAATGAAGATTGTACATCGGATGATAACTGAAGGCTGTATACATTAATGAACAGGAATTATTCCTGCATTCAAATAGTAATTAGTAAGCGCCCGAGGCTGCAGCATCGTGCGCTTCCACTCTTCTACCTTATCACGAGCCCAAGCAGTAGCTGCGATTGAATAATGCTCATTAGCAAAATCATCACGTGCATCGTATGTTAACAAGATAGGATCCATAAGTTCAATTACGACAATATTCTCATCCTCATTCCTGTACTCAAATTGTTTACGATGATGCTTTTCTGTAATTCCTACATGCGATTGAACACCATACTCACGAATTATCCAGAAAGGTTCCATTAAGGTATAACGTGCTATGACGATATAAGGATGTATTGCAAACCCGTGGCCAACAGGACTAAAATTCCTTGTTATCTGGACCTTAGTGGATCTATAAAAATACAATGCATTCAGATCTTGTGCAAGTAGTGGTTGCATATGCGGTAGCTGCATACGACTCCACTCTAGCGCCATATGATAAGCCACATTAATAGCTGGCCATTCATAATGCTCAGAAGAAAAGGCACCATGTACAGGTCTATTCAGCATGAGAGGAACTTTAAGGTAAATCACAGCAACATTGTGAACTTCGTTTGTGTGAAAAGTTTGTACAGGGTGAGGATTGCGACGTCTCGCATTTCTGATGTACGCTGAGACACCAAGAAATTCCACATGTACAAATTCAGGGCGCGTTACGACGACATAAGGATGTATTGCATAGCCAGGGCCCGTAGGATCACCCCAATTTGTAACCATGACTTCGGTGGGAGCATCCATATTCACTTTATGTAGATCATATTCAAGAAAGGGTGGCAAAGCGTGTCGTGGTGAAATCCTACGTTGAGAATTCATTCGCTTTTGACGAATGTGAGGAACTAACGATGGTTCTGCAAAAATCATACAAGTTATATAATTTATTAGTATCATTTGAAGAGTACCCTATTGAAAATTCCGACGTCGTAAACTGCGTAGGAATTGGGATAGTACACGACGTAGTATATGACGTAGGATTCCAACTTGAATTAGGTTCTTTTGTCGTGGTGGTTTAAGACGTAGCTGAGGACACTAGGACTTAAAGCAAAAATTGTGTGTGAATAGTTGTTTTTTATTTTGAAAAAGAGCCTTGAATTTAAAAAAACCTCCCTCGAAACTTGTAAACATAATTACATTACTTTATTGCCACGCTGAAAAAACCAGTTCTCGTCAGATAACTGAAGTTAAGCAGCGTTGGGCGCGGTTAGTACTTGGATGGGTGACCATTCGAGAATATTGCGTGCTGTTGGCATATTATGGGTGTGGTGAGCCCAAACTTGTAGTTATTTATAACTACAAGAAAACTATCCACCTAGAAACACTACCCGAATGGGGTAGTGTCACGCCTACCCTGAAAGGGAAATGGCTTAATGGTATACATACATACATTGCAATATATATATATATATATATATATATATATATATATATATATACATATACTGATAAACGTTTATTTTTTAGCCTGCTGGCCTTAAAAAAATTGACTTGCTTACACTTCCATTTTTTACAGAATTTTCTTAAAACTAACCCTTAGAACTAACATCCTTCCACACCTTATCTCTAACGCCGCTCGCTCTTATCGCATTGCCTTCCTTGCTTCGCCTCGCCTCGCTCGCATGTCCCTACTTTCTTGCTTGCCTCGCATTACCAAACTCTGCCTCCGCGACTAATACCTAATACTTATCTACTATTTACAATATTTACATTTACTTATATTTACTTCCTCCTCTATTTACAATCTTTCCTTCTCCATTCCTCTTCCTCCTTCCGTCTCTTCTTCTCCATCTTACCCAATACTCCTTTCACCCATGCTACTGCCCTTTTGTCCCCCCTTTCATGCATCAATACCTCCATGCTTATCCCACTCCTTTCCACCTCCACGCACTCCTCCAACCAGTGCTCCACTCTTGCCTCCCCCTTCCCACATAGTTCACACATCCTCTTTTCCCTAGCGAGCCAGAACCTATTGAAGCCCTCCATGCACCCACATCTCATCCTCGCTATAAGCTCCTGACTTCCTTTCTCTCCTTTCTCACACAAATATTGCGCTCTCGCCCTTGGCATAATCCACACATAGTTCCCATTAAACCTTGTCTCTCTTATTCTCTCTTCCCCTGCTGTCTTCTCTCTCTCCATGCTGTTTTTCTTAACCAACTCATATACCTTTCTTCCTTCCTCATGCATCCTTCTCAATTCATCCATATGCAGTCCATTCGTTCTAAAGTACCTTTCTCTTTCAACCTCCATCTTCCCACCCCCTCTCCTGTTCTCCTTCTCCCACCAACACTCCCTAACCAGCTTACATCCCCCCTCTTCCAAAAATTTCTCCTCATATTTACACGCTCGACTCCCCGCTAGAATTCCTACACTCGTTCCTCCCGTCTCCCTCCTGACAATATAATTAGGCGTGTTCCTTGCCAACCCCAGTGTCCACTTTACATATCTCTCCTGTATCTTCATCAATAGTGAGTCAAACAATTTCATTCTCCTTCCAAAATCATCTGCGAATAACTTCTTTCCCAACCCCCACACCTGCCTCATCTCCACATTTGCCCTCCTCACTTTCTCTTTTATGTGACCATCCACTCCGCCATTTCTCCGAAACAAGAAGCCCAGGTACACAAACTCTTTCACCGCCTGCACCGCCTTTCCCTTCCACTTCCACTCCCCTTCCTTATCCCTTCCACCTCCTTTTCTGAAAACCATAACCTTGGACTTTTCCGCATTCAGTTCTAACCTATTCTTATCCAGGTATTTTCTCAACCTCTTCATCATTTCCTTTAAGGCCTCCTCGCTTTTTGCCAACAACACTATGTCATCTGCATACGCTAGCGACCAAATTCTAACCCCTCCTATCCTGACTCCTCCTACCACTCCGGCCTCCAGCTTACTTTCCATATCCGCACTTAAAATCGCAAAAAGCGTCGGGCTAAGCGGACACCCTTGTCTTAACCCCCTATCCATCCAGAATCCCTCCGAAATCCCCTGTCCCCCTCTTACCTTATCTTTGGTTTCTTCATATATCTCCCTTACCCTCTCGATCAGGCCTCTCTCCACTCCCCTTTCCTCCATCGCCTCCCACAACCTGCCCCTATCCACCGACGGAAACGCGCCTTTCAGATCCACAAAAAACGGGTACACTCTCGACCCCTTCTTCGCTAATTCTCTATCCACCACGTGCTGCAGAACGTAGATATTGTCGATAGTACTCCTACCTGCCCTAAAGCCCGCCTGAGTCTCTGGCAATATTCCTTTCCCCTCGACATCCTTCCGCAGCCTCTCCGCTCCTACCATCGCGTATACTTTATACGCCGTATTCATTAGCGTAATCCCCCTATAATTTTCCTGCCTATCCCTATCTCCTTTCTTATACAGAGGCACTATTAATCCTTCTCTCCACCCTCGTGGGAATCCCCCCCCCCCCATACTTTCTTCACTACCTCCTTCAGCCTCGCTCTAACCTCTTGTGTACTAAACAGCCATGCTTCGTTTTCTAACCCATCCAGCCCTGCTGATTTTGACCTTTTTAACTTCCTTATCTGTTTCTCTATCTCCTCGTCATTCAGCTCCTCCATCTCTGCCTCCCCCGTTCTTCTACTCCCATCATCTCTCTTCCTTGAATCTGAGCCCTGAAATGATTCTTTAAAAAACTCCCTCCACTCCTCACTCCCTATCTTGTCGCTTATCCCTACTCTACGCTTCCTAAACCTACTTATTATCTTCCAGACGTCCCCTTCTGTCTTAACATTTCCTAACTCCTCCTCCAGCTCTTTCTCCTTTTCCTGTTCTTTCTTCTTACACATCAATCTAAACCCCTTCCCCATTTCTACGTACTCCTCCCTTTTCGCAGTACCCTCTTTCCACTTCTTATACTTCCTCTCCACCTTTCTTATCATCTTTTTACATTCCCTATCCCACCACGGCTTCACCATTCCTTTCTTCTTCTTTTTGAATACCTTCTTTTGCACGCACCCTTTCACTTTCTCTTTTAAATCCTCCCATATCTCTTCCACCGTCTCCCCTTCGAAGCGTACGTTCCCTACCTGCTCCTTATATTTCTCTATCGCCTCCCTCGTCCAGCTAACCCTCTACCCCGTCGACACTTCTTCCCCACCTTGCCTTCCGCCGTTCTCACCCCTTATCCACAACCCTAATGGCTGATGGTCTGATTCTACCCTCCCTTCTACTGCGAATCTCTCCATCTCCTCCCACCCTTGCATATTCATAACTACATAATCTATTACCGATACATCCACCTTACCTACGTATGTGTATTCTCCCTCTTCGTCCCCAGTTGCCATACCATTTGCCACCGCCCAGCCTCTATCCTCCATCCAGTCCCTTAGAATCTCCCCCTCCTTATTTATTAACCTATCCTTCGAATTCCTTTCGAAGCTCTCCCCTTCCCTGTAAAGGCCCCCTTCCCTCCCCATCCTCGTGTTAAAGTCCCCACGCAGTACCACCATACCCTCTTCTCTTTCACCTAACAGGTCTTTCACCCTTTCTTTAATTCTTTCCATCCCATCCTTATTGTACACTGTCACAAACTTACACATTACCCCTCCTATCTTTACTTTCCTCATTTGCACTCCCTTCCCCTCTTCCTCTCCGTGAGCTTCTTCCTCTAATCCATCTCTAACCCCCGTTATAATTCCCCCACTAGCTCTTCCTTTCTTCTTCACTCTGACCGTCTCCTGGAGTCTCCACCTATACCCCCTTGGCAGCTTTGGCGCTATTCTATCCCATTCCTTTTTTTCCACCCACGTTTCTACCAGTCCTACCACATCAAATTCCTGGATATACCTCCAGAACTCCTCATCCTTCTTCTTTACCCCTGCTACGCTCCAGTAAAGCACTTTCAAAACTCCTCTACCCTGCATTACCCCCACCCCCCTACTTCCTACGAAACAAATTCCCCTGCACTTCCTTTAACACCTCTTTCTCCTCGTCCCACACCCACATTTTCTCGTCTATTTTTTTTTCCGATATCCTACCTTCGCCGATCTCCCTTCACTCCTCTCCCTCCTAGACTTGTCGTACAGCATTCTCTGTACATCCCTTTCCTTTCTCGTCAAATCGTGATCGATGAAAACTTCCTTATCCTTTATCCTATTTTTATTTCGCTTTACCCCCAATTTTTCTTCCCAGCTCTCCAACTCCACAACCGCCACTTCTTTCTCCTTTCTCCCCTCCAACTTAACTTTCCCTACCCTGCCTTTGTTCCACCCTATGCTCTGTAGCAGCGCTTCCACGCCCTTCCTTTCTTCCCCGCTCTTCATCTTCAACCCTCTTATCACAATATTATTTCTCCT
>CAKNYM010044260.1:0-12071 GCA_932195095.1 Andricus curvator | reverse complement strand
TCAATTTTTTAAGGCCAGCAGGCTAAAAAATAAACGTTTATCTCACACATTTCGATAATTGTATTCCAAACATTTAAAAACCTTAAAAATTGTTTAAGTACCATATTTTAAATATCAGGAATCATTATCAAATATCACTACGCCTCTTCTCCTCTGAGGCACACCTAACCTAACAACAACAATACGAAATAAGGAATTTTTCTTCTTGTTTGTGTAATTTTTCATCAACTTTATTTTTTGAACTTTTATTCTATAAAGAATAATCAACAATTCGCTGCAATAAATAACGAAAATAATATCAGACACATCGAAATTATGTTGGTAATTGATTGAAAATAGCATAAAAGAAGAGTAACGTTTCTTAATCATATTAATAATCAGGATCATTTTCTTCCTTCCTCGCTAGCTTTTTCATTTGACAGTAAAATATGTTGTTCAAACACATATATCTGACGATAAGTGAATTGAATATAAATTATTGCAGAATAACACATAACCTATGAAAATAACGAGACTACTTTATGTAGAGAAAAATTATGCACTTACCGATTATTCATTTCCACAAAGAAGAAGCCCTAAAAGCTCAAACTCACGTTAAATAACCAGGTTCTATATGGCTAAGGTTAAAAGTATCCATTTTCTTATGGGCTTATTATATCTCAGTCTAAGGCGCATCAAACGAGTCTCGGTTTCGCTTGATCCACTAAACGTCTAAAACGATGAATTTTTGAATGTAATATTTTTAACACATAATCTAAAGGCAATTATGCCGGTTTGAACAGAGAGCTTTTCCGGAAAACGTTCTTGTTTTTTTTCAACTGAAAATGGAGTTTCTTTTTGCGTTTAAAACCGTCAACACCGGCAGCCCAGCTTACACCATAGTCAGAGTGTTGCCGGTTTCAGGCGTAAAAACACTCTATTTTTAATTGAAAAAAAAACAAGTAAATTTTAAGGAAAAAAGGTATAATGGCCTTCAGATTACGTGGTAAAAATATTACGTTCAACAATTCATTCTTTTAGACGTGTAGTGAATCAAGCAAAACCGAGACCCGTTTGAAGCACCTTAAGGGCCCTGGAAATCGAGTGTAAATCGCAAATGTCGGATTCAGGCCAAACAGCGAA
This sequence comes from Andricus curvator, assembly GCA_932195095.1. Taxonomy (NCBI): domain Eukaryota; kingdom Metazoa; phylum Arthropoda; class Insecta; order Hymenoptera; family Cynipidae; genus Andricus; species Andricus curvator. Next base: position 10,949 of record CAKNYM010044260.1, on the reverse strand, counting down.
GCCATTTTGTCTGATTTTTTGTATAAATAATCTAAAGGGTATACAGACTGGTGGTACATGTCGTTTTTTTCGAAAAAGAAAAAAATATTTTGCATGTAACAATTAAAAGAAAAAAAATTTATTTTTGTGGTACAGTGTTCTACGCTCCGTTATGAATTGAGTCTGCAGGTAATGAAGCGCCCACTATGACCCACATTGATTCATTCAGGGGCGAACACGCCGTATACGAAAACTAGGCACGCCTCCTCAGAACCAAGTTTCACTGAAATGAGCAGGCTAAAGTTTGTACCTCAGAAATTATGTTTTGTGGATGCCTCCTGAGTATTTTTGCAGAATATGAAAAAATCGTTAGGCCCCCTCTTAAAATAACTAGATATTTGTTGTTTTTTGATCAATTTATGTGATTTTTTTCGAAAGGAACAAGTAATTAGTAACGTTTTCTGTATTCAAAACCTTTAATTTTGCGCCCAAAATAAGTTCCTGTGTGATTAATATTAATTACATAATACAGTAGCCTTCGGTTGAGCACCACAACGCCCCGCCGAGCAGCGAGCTCGAGTTCGAGCGCCTTACAATAGGAAGGGTCCGTTGAGCCGTCAGGTATGGCACGGTACCCTGACATCGTCTTAAGCCAAAAAGAATGTTCTAGCACGAATAGTTCAGAAGTTATGACCTCTTAAAGAGATTTTTCAGTGAAAAAACTGTAAATCTTTCTCTTTTTGCACAATATCTCATCCTCTGTATATCCTACATGAAAGTTGTATAAAAATAACTTAAAGAAGATTAAATTATCTTTAAAACCAAAAAAAAAAAATGAATTCTACACGGAGAGAAGTAAACCAGAGCGGGTGCAGTTTTCACTGTGACCGTTGCTGCGCCGAGCACAAAAGGTCTGTAGAAAAATCATGTTGTGGCTGGGCAGCGACGGTTACGGTTGATGACGGAAATATTACTGCTACACCGTGAGAGTCACTGCGCGCCACCGTAAAAGATTCTGCAGCGACTTTTGCGTGCGTCGCAGTAACAGTTACTGTCAGATTCCCGAGTCGTCGCGGTTACCACCCCAATGGGATGAGACGGCACTGAAGTCTAACGATATCAGCTGATCGTCGTCGCGCGTACTCGAATGTTTTTGTTTCGCTGCAACAAACGTCGAAATTTATTATATTTTCGAGTTATTGTTTGTTAGTTTGTAAGTGTGTGAGTTAAGCGTGTAAGTGGTGCAAGGAAAAATTTAAAGAGCAACACGATATCAAGGTATGTTTGTAGTAATTGTTTATTTTGATGGCTTCTGCTAAAAATGGCTCTTAAAGGTATTTAAATTTCCCTAAAATAGTAATAACAGCAATATAATAATAAAACAGAAGGGCAAGAAGGTTTTTGAACTTTTTTCTTGTTTTTAATTGGTAAAATTTACGAAATAGTATGTACCTAACCTATATTTGTCGTTCGAGATGTGACCGATCACTCTTCTGTGATCAGTCGCTAGCACGTGTTTTTTTAAGGGTGAGTTAGAAAAGGGGTTCGAGACGTGACCGATCGCATCTTTGAACCATCAGTATTGATCAAATAACGTAAGAACCTAACCTCAAAACTCTTCAAGTCGAAACTCGAAAATAACTACATTTCGAGCAGAACAAGTTGCAAAAACCTTCTTGCCCCTTCTTTTTTATTATTATCTTGCTGTTATTAGTATTTTTGAGCAATTTAAATACCTTTAAGAGCCAATTTTAACATAAGCGTGCGTATAGTAATGCTTGCGGAGTGAACCGTACCTATCACTGCGAGTGGAGTAACTATAGCTGCGCTGCGTATTACGGTCACGCGCCGGAACGGTTGAGGTGCGCCCGCAATGGTTCATGCGAGCGCAGCAACAGCTTCTGCCTCCCTCCCACTCGCAAGTTCTACGCGACGGCAGTGGACTTTACAGTAACGGTCGCGGTTAACTCCTCTCCATGTAGCTTTTATAGAACAGAAGTTATAGTCTCTCATAGCAGGCTGCTTTTTGTCAAACTTTATTATGGATCAAACTTTTGATTAAAATTTATTTTGTATATATTGCATCAGCACTTTTCACTTTTTACGTTGAAATAAAACAGTTACCATAATTCGATTTTTAAATTTGTAAAAAGAATTCGCTCCAACCCGTGTCACGGTTTGGAGATTCAGTTCTATCAAATGTAGCTGCTTAGTCGCTACTGTACGCAGGCAGAGACTTTTCCGCATCCCTCCTGCGTGAAAAAAGTTTGCATGGCTCACGCATGACAATAAACTTGGAAATATCTAGCTAAAGCATGGGTCATGGCTGAATGATAGCATGGCTGAAGCCTTGCTCTTGTCCGTCTCCCATGTTTAGGACACGCGAAATACAAATGAATATTCTTAAGAACATCCAAGTGTTAGAGAACATTAGCCCGCGTTGAAAATTAAATCTTCAGTTTGCCCATAACCGACACATCTCTAAATGGTAAGTCCACTACCCGGATGCACCGGAACGTGCACCAGGTCGTTCAAGACGTCATCTACGAGAACTTTTTTAGAATTTAAATTGATTCAAACAGAATAACTACTAACGGTAGGTCGACGATCCGTGTGCACCGGCTCGCGCACCAGTTAGTTTAGCACGTATTCTACGAAAACTTTTCAACAATTTAAATTGTTTCAACAGTCAAAATAACTACCAATAGTGAGTTCACGCTCCAGGTGCCCCAGGTCGTGGACCAGGCCGTTCAAGACGTCATCTACGAGAAGTTTTTTGAAATTTAAATTTTGTCAGTAACCAAAACAATTGCAAATAGTGAGTCGACGACCCGGGTGCACCAGATAGTTTATAAAATTTCTTGAAAAATTAGTATGTCCCAAAATTGGCATATACTCGGGTACTTGAGATTCGATTGTCGTCACTGCAACCCAATGGTGCAAAAACCAAGAACGTTTTCCATGATTTTGTGTCTGGGACGTCTTAAAACTATTTTTCGATGGAAAAAAAATCTTCGCCGCCGCCGTTTTTGAATAAAAAAGAACATTTTTGACGTAAAAAAATCGAATAACCCCATTCTTCTCGGAAACGAAGCGAGAATAAAATCAAATAAAAAATATCTTCAGATAATTTGAATGATAATATTTATCTGTTATAATTTTATATCTTTTATGAACCCCGGAAAAGCGAATTTTTCCTCTTTAAATAAAAACTAATAATATTTTTCGAGATACCGAAGTGAGTTCAAAAATTATAAAGGGAGTTTTTTACAGGAATTTGTCAAAGGAACAATTTCGCCCATTTAACGATCCGGTGCACGCGGATCATCGACTTATCGCTGGTAGTTATTTTGAGTGTTGCCACAATTTGAATTTTGAAAAAGTTCTCGTAGAATACGTGCAAAACTACGTGGCGCACGTTTCGGTGCACCCTGATCGTCGACTCATCATTGGTAGTTATTTTGGCTATTGACACAATTTAAATTTGGAAAAAATTCTCGTAGAATACGTTCTAAACGACCTGGTGCACGTTCCAGTCGACCCTGATCGTCGACTTACTTTGGTAGTTCTTGTGGCTATTGAAACAATTCAAATTTTAAAAAAGTTCTCGTAGAATACGTGCTAAACTACCTGGTGCGTGATGCGGTGCACCGTAATCGTCGACTCACCATTGGTAGTTATGTTGGCTATTGAAACAATTTAAATTTTTTGTTAATTCTCGAAGAATGCGTGCTAAACGACCTGGTGCACGTTCCGGTGCACCCTGATCGTCGAATCACCATTGGTATTTATTTTCGCTATTGTTACGTCACAGGGTTAATGGTGACGGCAAAGTATTGAGAAATTTGTATTTTTCTTTATAATTTAAAGTAATATGCAAATCCCTCGAGCGGCTAAGAGACTAGGAAACGTGGGACTTGCCAGATCTGAAGGGTTGAGACCCACCTTGCTTCTCTTTCTTATCTATTATAAAAAAAATGACAAAAGGAACAGTAGGATAAGGAATTGGGATATTTATATGTGAGAAATTGAAGAGATCAAAAATAATCGGTTAAATATTCAGCTATAGCTGTAGGAAGGTATTGATCCTTCCGTGATTCCGGTAATAGTTATTCTGTCATTGATGTTGACAGGTGTGTCAGGTTGTGAGTAATCCTTCATTATTAAATTTACTGCGCAGCCCATATCAACAAGAAAAACTCCTTTGCCACCCTTCAGTTCTTGAACGTCAATTTTGGCAAATAGGCAGCGGTAATAACATGCTTGGCATCGGACTGCGTAGCGACCACCGCAACCCTGGCACTCATCGTTGGCGCGCTCGCCATCGGGGGTTCGTGGCGAGCGCTCTGGAAGTTTAAAGACCCAGAAACGTTGTCTCTAGTGAACTTAAGTGTACGACGGTACGAAGGGGAGGGAGTACGTGTTCGACCGAAAGCAGATGGTCGAAATGGATTCGCGGGGTTTCTACATCGTGTGGTTTCATGCCCGACGTCATTGCAGAAAACACAAAATAAATCTCGCTTCGCGTCGGACTTAAATCGATCACTCCACGTAACATTCTTCAGCCTTGATTCGCGATTTTCACTATATTGTGCTTTTGAAGCTGGATGGTAAGCGTGATCACGGTCTAAAATGTGCATGGGGTTATTATCACGATTTTCTCGATGGTAAGGTTCACACTGACGTGAATCGAGGTATCTAGATTCTGTATACGCGGATCTTTGTTGCGCAGGGGAGGGAGAGCGTTGATAGTGGTCACGCCTTCCAGGACCATGATAACGGTTATATGAGTCTGGATAATATGCACCTGATTTTTGAGTGTACCGAATATCATCAACGCGATTCTGGTGATACTGGCGATCATTGTAATCACGATGTTCTTTTCCTCAACGGTCTCTAGAATAGTGATAATTTGGGGAAATACCTTGTGATTCATTACTCCTGTAAGAGACATTCCGAATTTCGGATGATAAATCACGTTGGGAATAGTGCACGGCAGTTTCTCGAGTCTTTCTTCGGTTTAACGCACGACGATCTTCTTTGCGAGCATATTCGATTGCGGTTTCCAAATCAATAGGCTTCTTAACTGATACACGCATTTCCAACTCACCGGGTAACCCTTCTATAAAACACTCAATTGGATTCAGTGCATCCATTAACTGCTTTATAGTTTCGGCGGAATGACCTTGATCAGCCAAGATAGCTTTCGCGGCGCGCACCAAATACTGAGCACGTCCTCCATATTCCTCAATGTTTCGTCTGGTAACATGACGAGTTTAGACAATTCCTGATGATATGATTTAAAATCGCGACCCTTGGAAAAATGCGACTTTAGGTGTTTGAGTAGATCTTCGATTTTTTTGAACGGGCATCCGTCAGCGCAATCTTGCGCGGCTCCTTTTCATTTGGCAATAATACCGCGAACGAGAAGGGCCTCATTACTTTCGGCAGGAAGAAAACCCTTCGCGTTTTCTACATCGTAGACGAATGATCTGAGAGAACACTTGTACCCGTCGAATATGGGTACACCCGAAAGAGCACTTTGAAGAGCGAGATACTGCGTGTGATGTTCTGGAGGGGCCATTTTGGATTTGGAGATTAACGGTTGCAAATTTTCTTTAAAGTACAATTAAATTAAAAATCAAGGTTTCAAAATCAGATGATAAAAATAAACACAAAGTTATATTCATATATTCATGTTAGTAAATAACTTTCAGTGACACTGTGCAGTCAGGTAACGTGATTTGACTCGGAAAAAATACAAGTCCAATTGGGAAAAAACAATTAAAATTCAAAAATCGATTTTAAGTGAACAAAAATTCAATTTCGACCGCGGTTTTCACGAAACTGGTGTGCAATCTAAAGAGCAGTAGAAAATGTAGAAGGAGGAATGAAAATTTCTAAACCGAATTTTAAACTAGTTTTTACGACGAAATTTTCCCAAAACCAAAAGTGAATGAAAATTAAAAAATCTATTTTGACTGGAGGAAATTACATTTTTAAAACCGGTTTTCACTAATCTGACGTGTTTTCTTTTATCTATATCTATACCAAAAGAAAATGGAATTCTAAAACTTTGATCTGAACCGAAAATTTTTTCAAATGCACGGAAAATTCAATAAAACTGGAAAAATATATAAGTTTCGCAAAAATTAATTTACGAAGCACAATATAGCCCATAGTCAATAAACACATGAACAAGATCAATACGTAAAATCGTACAAAAAATACAACAAATAATAATTTCAGCAAAATGGAGAAGGTATTATTTTTAGGTTTTTGGATAATCGATTCAAAGAAAAGCCAGTTGTTAGGCGTATCCGACCGCTTTCACCATTTTTTTCTATGTTACGTCACGGAGTTAATCATGACGGCGAGATTATTGAGAAATTGTTATTCCTCTTTATAATTTAAAGTAATATCCAAATCCATCGAGCGACTAATGGACTAGGAAACGTGGGACTTGCCAGATCTGAAGGGTTGAAACCCACCTTGATTTTCTTTCTAATCTATTATAAAAAAAAATGACAAAAGGAACAGTAGGATAAGGAATTGGGATATTTATATGTGAGAAATTGAAGAGATCAAAAATAATCGGTTAAATATTCAGCTATAGCTGTAGGAAGGTATTGATCCTTCCGTGATTCCGGTAATAGTTATTCTGTCATTGATGTTGACAGGTGTGTCTTACAATTTTTCGTTGTCACCCAAGAGAATTAGTTGTAGTTTGGCACGGAGAAGAATAGGTTCTGCGAATGCCGAAAGGTTGAACCTACAAAACCGCACTTAGAATTTTGTAGTCTAGTCTGCTCCCAAAGTAGGAGAGAAGACTCAAGTTAGAATTTCGAAAAGAGACTGATTAGTCCTACTCGAGAAATTCGCAAAGAACCCAAGAGACACTCGAGGAGCATCAACCTCATTCTTCCAATCTGGCCCAAGATTTGGCAATTAGGTGGAGCTGGTAGGAACAAGGGTAAGAGTAAGAAGGGAGGCAAGGTGTGACGTGTCGAGTAATTTTCCATAGAGAGAGTCTTTGCCGAAAAACCCAAAATTAAGATTTTACTGCCTTGTTTGCTTGTGAGGGTCGGGGGCAACTGCGAAAGACAAATTTCTCAACACGAAAGGATTTTGGAAGTTCGTTAATCCTTCGAGTTTGAGCTGGCTTATTATAAAATTTATGGCCATGTTTTCAAATGGGACTTTGGTTGCAAAAGGTGTTCGTCTTAACGTTTAACGCCCTCGAGATTTTGGGTTAAATAATCCTGAGTAATTTATAGGATTTTTAAAGAACTACGACTCCGTTTGAATAAAGGTTGAAAACAGATGGAAAGAAAGGATACGGAAAAAGCCAGTGATTTGTGAAGAATGTTCTCGAATGTCCCAAAGATTCCCTGGGAATATTCTCCAGTACCTAAGACATTCTTTGAGCTATGCTAGATTATTTTAATACGGCAGAATCTACAATGGGATTGGAAGTTTGGGCGACACTTATATTAGAAAACACACACACAGACAGAGAACATATCAAATTGAACTATAATTATTACTCGAGTAATTTGATTTCTTGGGAATCGAACCGAAGGGCCTATGACAAAGCCACCGAACGCGTCCTCGGGTTGCGGATAGAGGGTCCCTGTACCAAGGGTTTCTGCTGAATATGGTGACAATAATTAATAAGCAGTCGCGGACAAATGTCCAGGGATGGTCCCGAAGGAATAACCCCTAAGCGAAGGCGTAACAACCGTGCCGAAAGCTAAATGGTACCTGGGTGAGGTGTCTCAAACGGTGACTCTGGGATACCAAGCGACCTCTCAGAGTATCAGCCTTATCCTTGCAAGCGGGGCTCTACAAGGATGGACGAAACCTTTTCCCTAGCTGCTCGCGGAAACAACAATGACAACACCAAACATAGTTGAAGGAAGTGCGGTTCAAAACAATCGAACGCGCAGGGCTCCCGACAATGGGTCGGACAACAATGCCGACTACCCCAGAGTTGGGGGAGCCAATCAAGACGGAGTCGATGCGATTGTCCGGCAGAATCTCATTACTTTTGAGTGGACGGATCGATTCAGGGACGACCTGCTGGAGTGCTATGATACCAGTATGGCCCCTGAACGAAAAGGTTACATTGCGCGACTGCATGCTCTGTGGTGCGAAAAACACCCAGAGCTCTCAGATTTTTCGCAAAAACGTCTGCGAAACCGTGCCGAGGACCTCCGGAAAAGGGGTTATATAAGCGGAGCGCCTACGCAACCGCAGCCAGAACAAGCCGGCAACAGAGAAAGAGAGGCGACACTGAGAACAACCTCGAACAGGCATCCAATAGAGAAAGAACGATGCTTCAAGACACAGAGAAACATCAACATTCAGGTTTCTCCCAAGCCAAAAGATCTGACTGAACTGGATGATGAGCTTTGTGGAGATTTTTCCGAAGAATCCGACCTCTGGACTATCAATTGCAGTGTGTACAATGCAGCGAGAACTTTGGCAGATGCACACCGTAAAACAAAACCAACGGTTGATTATACGACCAAAAGACGAATGCATCAACTTAGCACAAAGATAGGCTCGGCAATACAGTACGCGTCCCGCATTCAGTGTGTGATTGACTACATAACATCTGACAGGACTTTCACTGTCAAGTCTCGACAGTTCGCGCGCGCACTGCGGATCCGTCATCACACAATCAACAAGTCAAAGCTATTGACTATCAGGCAGCATATTGTTGACAGAATACGAGTACTATCTAACGCTAGGAGAAGTCTAGAGCGGAGAGAGAGGTGGATCAGAGAAAATCAACAGTTTTTGTCTGACCCATCTCGACTCTTCCAAGACCCTCCAGTTACTGTCGACCATCCGCCCAAACCAGAGGAGGTCGAACCATTTTGGAGAGAAGTCTACGAAGTCCAACATCCACTTAAAGAAGGCTCAAAGAACATAAACAGCTTCAAGGAGCTGTGCAATGCCCTCATCACAGCTGAGGAGGAATGCCCACCTATCACTACCGAGGAGGTGAAAAACGTATTAAGAGGCATGAAGAACTATTCCGCTCCGGGCCCGAGCGGAAGAGCCTATTCCGGGGTGGTTGGTGGAAGGGCGCACAGTGCTCCTGCCGAAGACGGGCAACTTAGCTGACCCTAAGAATTACAGGCCAATAACTTGTCTGAACACACTGTATAAGATCTTCACAGCTATCCTAAATGATAGGATTGTTCGGACAATTGGACCTGTATGGCGAGAGATGTATGAACAACGTGGCTCAAAGAAAGGCGTAGCGGGATGTCGGGAGAACTTGCTCATCGATAGATGTGTCTGTAAAGACGCAGCATACTATCAGCGATTTCTATCGATGGCCTGGATTGATTACCGGAAAGCTTTCGATTCAACCTCCCATAGACTTATCATCTGTCTGTTGGAAAGCGTAAAGGTTCATCCACACATCGTGAGGTGCATAGAGACATTAATGCCGCTTTGGAAAACCAGATTTACTATCTCATCTGGAAAACATCGTGTGATCACTAACAGTATCACCTTTCAGAGAGGTGTATTTCAGGGCGACACCATGAGCCCTCTCCTCTTTTGCCTCACATTATTGCCACTATCTCTCGCACTTCGCCATTCCGAAGGGTATCTCTGCGGAAAACCTGGAAACCGAAAGCATAAGGTCACTCATGTATTTTACATGGATGATCTTAAGATCTATGCTAGGAATCAAGAGAAACTACATCTAGCTCTGAAAATTGTCAAAGAGTACACTCAAGAGATTGGAATGGAATTCGGGTTAGAGAAATGCGCCAAGGTTAATTTGAAGAAAGGAAAACTTAATGGCATCCCCGAAGATCCTGAGCTCGTTGACAGAAGCGCTATACGACACCTTTGCGCTGGAGAGACCTATACATACCTGGGCGTGCCACAGAGCCGCATTCAGGACGCGACATCTATAAAGGATACTCTCCGATGCAGATACAAACGTCTCATCCGGCAGATTTGGTCTTCCGAACTGTCGGCGAGAAACAAAGTATCTGCAACGAACATGCTTGCCGTCCCGGTAGTACTCTATTCATTTGGAGTGGTTCCATGGACGAAGGACGAGCTCAGATCCCTTGATATCGGGACGCGAAAGGTTTTGCACATGAACAAGAGCATGCACCTTAAGTCTTCTGTTCCGCGACTTTACATCTCACGCCGCCTAGGTGGTCGCGGAATACTGAATCTTGAATGTCTTCACAACAGACTCATTCTGGGTACAGCACATATAGTTGCAAATGGACAAGACCCTCTTCTTAAAATGGTCAGGAAACACGAAGAAGTGGGAAAAGGGGCGTTTCTGTACAAAGCAGCGGAGGAGGCTGCTGAAACACTCGGCCTTGACTTCAATATTAGGGGTGAGCAAAATGCATCAAATCTTATCCATCTTGAATACTCACTCCTGAAGGCCCGGATTAAGAAAGCACAGGAGAAAAACTTCCACGAACAGCTCCATGACAAGAGGATGCACGGCATCTTTCACAGAAATGTGGAAGATCAGTCGATGTCGTATGAGCTAACGTTTGCTTTCCTTAGATCACCCGGATTGAAGTCGGGCACGGAGGGCTTCATTTTGGCATGTCAAGACGGTGTCATTTCCACTCTAGCATACCGTCGCCACATTTTGAGCCAAGACATTCCCGATGATAGTTGCAGAGCGTGTCATGCACACCCCGAGCATCTAGGACACATACTATCTAGTTGTCCAACTCATGCGGGAACGACCTACATCCAAAGGCACAATGCGGCACTAAGAGTGCTTTATTACCATCTCTGTCACTCTTATGGCATTAGCCCAAATACCTCTCCGCTAAACGCTCCTAGAGAAATAGAGTCAATTGTCGAAAATGAGAGGTGCCGCATATACTGGAACTTCATATTCTCGACAATTGTTTCTGTTGCGCACTCGAGGCCTGACATAGTTCTCCTTGACTTCGAGAAAC
>CAKNYM010044259.1:243-29465 GCA_932195095.1 Andricus curvator | reverse complement strand
CCCCCCCCCCCCCCCCCCCCCCCCCCCCCCCCCCCCCAAAAATGGTCAAAATCGCCCTTACGTAATTAATGAATGGCCCCTAAGATTCTAGGATTGACAACCGCTCGTGGAAAAACCGCGGTAAAACTAAAGCTGTATCCCACCCCATTAAAATTACTAATCATTATATGTTAATAACATAGACGAACAAACAAATAATAGTGCATTGCCCCTGAACCAGATCACCGTACCTATATGGCTTTACGGTCGCTGAATCCGAATCTTGTGTAAGAGATGCTCCATCATGTCAGGTTTTTTAGAAAATTATCCTTTTCGGCCAGTTTTTAAAAACAACATAGGGTGCGAATCTGACGTTCTAGAAACGTTGAGTACAGCTCGACTTAAAGATTGAACCTTGTTTTTTAAGATGATTATTATTAAAAAATTATTTCCGTAGCCTACCTAGAGCGGTGATAGTTTTTTGCAAAAAATGTTTTGCAACATTTATTCTAAAATCAGATAATATTAAATAATATTAAAGTACCACAATGTTACTCTCAAAAAACGTATAATTAAACGTAACTGATTAAATGTAACTTATAGTAGCGCCGAACTGCAGATAGGCACGGGTCGCAATAATTACTGAAATTTCGGTTTACAAAAGTATAAGAAATTGGCCCATTATACTTTTTTCTTAGAATAAACTTTGTATTTTCACAATAAAAAAATGAAAATTACAAACTGTGATTAATTAAATTTTTTGTAAAAAGTGATGATAAATAAAATAAATAAAAAATTATTTCGTCTAAATGGTCCATTTACATAAATTTGAAGTTTAAAATATTATATAAAATGACAGCTAAATTATGAGTCATATTAAAATATGGTTAAGACAATTTTGTAGGTTGTGTAAGAGTAAAAATCTTTGCTGTTGTAGCCTACCGACAAAAAGTTTGGGTACATTTCCTTTGAACGATTGAAAATTCATACTTCACTATGAAGACGAATATCGGCGCAGAAACTGAATTTACGACTTCGCAAGTAAAATTATTTGAAAGGTATAAAATTTAGCGTCAAATTCACCCTATGCCTAAATTATTTTAATGAACGAGTCAGAAAATATTAAACTTCAAAGTTGAAATTTTTTTTATCAAAATTAACATTTTAAAATCTCAAGTTCAAGTCGTTGCCAAATCTGGTAAAGTGTTCCTAAAAATTTGTGAAAATCAAAAGTCCGAGATTCGTCGTTAATCTTCATTCGTTATAATATGCAACGTCAGAATACTTAATATTCCACTGTATATTTAATGAAATCTGGCGTTGCACCATATAGCAAATGGAGGTTAACTACGAATCTCGGACTTGTAGCTCAGAAAAATTTCTACTGCACGAGTAAATATTTTATATAAATACCCAAGAATAACATAACATTTAATCGTGTTCTTCATTTAGATTTAAAGAGTAGAATTTACTCTTGATTTTATGATTTTTCTAAATTTTTAAGAACACTTTTCTAATTTTGGCAAACAGTTGAATTCAAGATTTAAAAATGTTCGTTTTGCTAAAAAAAAAACATTCAACTTCGATACTATATCCTTTTTGACACAATCATGAAAATAATTTCGTCGTAGGCAAATTGGACGCGAGATTTTCTAATCTTTCAAATGATTCTACTTGCAAAGTCGCATATTCAGTGTCAAGATGTAACTTTTTACAAGCCTCTGATTAATCATGATATTAATATTGACGCTTGGTCTTACTTGCAAGGTTTAACTATGGCCGATCCTCAGCCTTTTTCTCTGGATCGAATTGATCTAATGTTAGCTGCTGATGTCTATTTAGCAATCATGGAGCAAGGTCTAATGAAAGGCCCTGTTGACGCCCCAATTGCTCAAACCACAATCTTTGGCTGGATTGTTGTTGGTGCATTGGAAGGTTCAACGGCTCAGTTGAATGACAGTATTAAGGTTCATCATTGCTGTCAGGTCGGTGAGATATCGTTCACCCTGAATAAATTTTGGGAAATTTAAGAAATCCGTCAAGTGCATCATCTGACCGAAGATGAGAAAAAATGCGAAACTCATTCCCGTAATGAAGCGGGTCGGTACATCGTACGATTACCATTTAAATCTGGTCCACCAATTAATATTGGAGTCTCGTTTCCTATAGCGCGAAAACAATTGTTCACTAATGAACAACTGGTGATGAAACCTAACCTCACCATCATGTGATAAAAGATAACTCAACTACAACACGCTTACGCGTAGTATTCAATGCTTCAGGCCTGACCACTAATAGTACAAGCTTAAATTCTCACATGCTGATAGGACCTAAACTGCAAATAGATCTCCCTATCATTATCATGCGTTGGCGTATGCATAAAGTAGCATTATGCGCTGATATTTCAAAAATGTATCGTCAAATACGGATCGATCAACGTGACGTTGATTATCAACGTATTGTCTTTCGTGATAACCCTGAAATTTCTCCGCAGTCGTTACAGTTACTAACTGTAACGTACGGAACTGCAGCAGGTCCATATTTGGCTCTGAAGGTCATGAAACAACTCGCTCATGATGAAGCTAGTTCATTCCCTGTAGGATCAAAAATTCTATTAGAGAATTTTTATGTTGACGATGTACTCTTCGGAGCAGACGACCTTAAGTCGGCCACGATTGCAAAGAGTCAATTGGTTGACATTTTACATCGCGAAGGATTCCAGCTGGATAAATGGTCAAGTAATATTTCATTATTACTTGAAGATCCGTCTAACGATCATAAGGATTTTAAATTTCCTGATGTTTCAGAAAATAGTTCAGTCTGTGTTTTGGGACTCTCGTGGGATCTCAAACTTGATCAGCTTCAAATACGTACAACCATTGAGATTCAAGATGTTTACAATAAACGTACAGTTCTATCCACTATCGCTAAAATGTTTGATCCAGTTGGCTACTTGACTCCTATAAGTGCTAGGGCAAAAATCTTTATGCAAAGGTTATAATCACTAAAATTACATTGGAATGATATATTGACAAAGAATTTGCATAAAGAATGACAAGCGTTCTGCACAGAGTTGAAACAATTAGCAATTGTATCAATTCCGCGTTGGATAGGTAGTTTTTCCAATTCCCAGGATGTGGAGGTTCATGGTTTCGCTGATGAACCAACACAAGCTTATGCTGCATCTGTTTATCTGCGCATTAAGGGTGTTGGATAAACGACTTAGAAAATGGCCGACTGGCTCTGCAATTTTTCAAAGTCCAAACGCCCAATTTTTCCGGCACTAGAAAAGTGTATATTTAATTTTTATTTTTATTGAGATGAAATTAAATTATACTTACGTATACTGTAGTGGTCTCGCAGTCGATAAAATTTGGTAAATTGTTGATGGGGAAAATTTTTGTCTGAAAATATCTCATAAATGCAGAGGGAGCAGACGAAAATTTAGAAAGAGATGGTCGATAGGAAAAGCCACGCTTGCCAAAACTACATTTTCTGCACAACACCGACACTTTTCACAAAATCGGAGGGAAGAGCTAAGATCCTAAGGCTTTATTCTTCCTTATTGTAATAAGAATTTCATCATTTCTTGCGGTAAACGGCGTGAAAGTGGAATCTTGGGACGAGAATCGAACGCGCAACCTTCCGCTCCTAAGCCAAGCAAGCTATCGCCTGAACCATTGGATCATCTGAAAGTTAATGTCGCTATGGATATATGATTTGCTGTGAATTTTTCAAAACAGTTTTTTCCCGAAATTCGTCAAAAACCGCATCCAGTACATATATTATATATTATAATATTAGATAATAATACTATTATAATTATAACTAAAAGCTTGTACACAATTTCTAAATCTCGCGTACACATTTTTTCCCCATATCTTTTCGCAAAAGCTCGCTTTTTTGTGTATTTTTAGATCGACCATTATTTCTACAAGAAGAATTTGCTAAATTAAATGAGAAAAATAATTATCAGCGCAGATTTCCTGCAGCGGTTGTTAATAGTGCAGTTACAAGAGTGGCCGACAGATGGATCTCTAAGGAAATTCTCCATCATGAATTGATTTCCAAAGGATTTCACTTTGACGTCGTTTACCACAATAAGTTACCCAATGTTTATAATAATAAGAAAGAATAAAGTCTTAGAATGTTGGGCCTTCCCTCCGATTTCGTGAAAAGTGTCGGTGTTGTGAGTGTAGATATATTGTTTGCAAGTGTGATCAAGTTTCGTCTGCTTCGAATGAGCTCTGACCAGTGGCGGATTTAACAGGTGGGCAAAAGCGCGCTGCCCACTGCCCCCCCCCCCCGACTTTCCATGGAACACCTGACACAACATAATTTTCTAGGGGGGGGGGGCACCCCCTAAAGAAATTTTGCCCACTGGGCCTTTTCCCTTAAATCCGCCACTGGCTCTGACGTCATATTTTCGATCTCTCTTCTCCTGGATTATATCGTCCCAAGATTCCACTTTCACGCCGTTTACCGCAAGAAATGATGAAATTCTTATTACAATAAGGAAGAATAAAGCCATAGGATTTTGGCTCTTCCCTCCGATTTTGTGAAAAGTGTCGGTGTTGTGCAGAAAATGTAGTTTTAGCAAGCGTGGCTTCTCCTATCGACCATCTCTTTC
The DNA here is from genome assembly GCA_932195095.1 of Andricus curvator. Classification (NCBI taxonomy): domain Eukaryota; kingdom Metazoa; phylum Arthropoda; class Insecta; order Hymenoptera; family Cynipidae; genus Andricus; species Andricus curvator. The sequence continues at coordinate 24,856 of CAKNYM010044259.1, read as the reverse complement.
TAAATTTTCGTCTGCTCCCTCGGCATTTATGAGATATTTTCAGACGAAAATTTTTCCCATCAACAATTTACTAAATTGTATCGACTGAGAGACCACTACAGTACACGTAAGTATAATTTAATTTCATCTCAATAAAAATTAAAATTAAATATACACTTTTCCAGTGCCGGAAAAATTGGGCGTTTGGACTTTGAAAAATTTCAGAGCCAGTCGGCCATTTTCTAAGTCGTTTATCCAACACCCTTAATTCGAACGATAAAATCAAGACTACTTTCGCATACGCGAAATCTAGAATTGCCCCTCTCAAACAACTAACTATTGCTCCGACTCATCTTTGGTCGGACTCTACAATTGTTCTCGCTTGGCTTGAAAAACCTGAAGCAAAATGGCCCACTTTCGTGGCAAATCGAACTTCTGATATCGTCACTCGACTTCAAAATGCATCATGGCATCATGTAAAATTCCGCATCACGTGGAATTTCGCCGACTGAAATAACGTCACACTTACTCTGGTGGAATGGTCCACATTGGCTGCCTCAATCACCCGACAATTGGCCCGGTGATGTTGCATTGTCTGAAGAAGATAAGGCTCATCCAGAATTAAATGAAACGAAACATGCTCATCTAACCACTACAGACCATACTGTATCAGAAAAATCGGAATCCGATTGGAAAAAAATGTTATCTATTAAATTTTCTAGTTGACCAAAATTATTAAGAGTCACTGCACTTTGTTTAAAATTTATAAAAATTCAAATCCATCGAATTTTTCATAGATCTCAATCTAAACTTTCTCCGATACTTGTAACAGCATTGTTACTAATCGGTTGGCTTGGTGCGAACCTGCAACCAAGAGCAGCGCGCTTCTGCGTCAGTCTCGGCTCGTTCGCCTACCGAATAACTGAAGTTAAAGTCAGTGTCCTGTGCTCTCTACTCTCCACGATTACGTCCCAACCGGAACCCTGGAACTCGGACAGCTTCTCAATCTCTAGTCTCACTTCGTTCCCCAGCGGGAAACTCCATCACCTGACCATCTACGCAGTTCTTACCACAGGTCACCAGCCCTCCACCACGGAGGCATTCCCGCAATACCTGGCGCCCAACCTAAAATACCCACACACCTTGTCCTTTCAAAATTGCAAACCAGCTGAGCGAAACATGAACATAATTTCTATTCGAAAATTTCTTTTTTCAAACAATCACTCCAAAACTATCTTCACTGAACACTTTTATACTTTTTGCATGCTATTTGATCCTATTGCCTTGCCAAAATGACTGATCTTATGATTTATATTTGTTGTATTTACAATAGTCTATATATGTGACGTGCGCCGAAGAAAGGGGGCTTACTCTGAAAAGTGAGTTTGTTCAGGGCGAGCGATCGAAGTCGACCCGATAAACGCGACTTTTAGGAGAGAGGGAAGACTCACGAAACCTTCCCTCTCCACTTACCACTCCATTCTCCGCATATAGCGGCGCCGCTCACGGACGGGTTATAAATGAGACGCGGAGGTGTAGTGGTGAGTGGTGGGAGGTGTTTCACGGGATCTCGAGCTCTTGAGCGAAAGCCCGATTTCTCGGGTACCTATCAACTTAATTATTAGCAATAATAACTGTCGGAAATTTTTTTCCATGGTTTCATTAAAAATAGCAGCTCAAAAACTATCGAAAGGTGTAAAAACCTCGATTTCGATTTCTTTAGAGTAAGCCCCCTTTCTTCGGCGCACGTCACATTCGTTCTTGATTTATATGTGCCTGTGAATTTATATATGCTCATGATTTATATGTGATTTTTTTACCACACAATGATTTATGTGCCATGATTTTTTATTTCTATTGTCATTCTCGATAACTCATACATGCAGTGATTTATATGTGCTCTTGACCTAGGTATTATTATGTTTGCCACTTGAATATATACCGAAAAATCTCACCATGTGCTTACCTGTGATATTTCAGGGAAAGTGATTTAGATTTGGTAAAAATATAAAACCAAAAACGGAAACGAATTGCAAAACATAAACTCATTTAGAATAAAGCCTAGTTTCGGAAAGCCAAATGTCTCAAACGAAAAACGGAAAAATTAAAAAGTCGGAAGAAATTGAAACATAGGTTTTGAAAAATTAAAACTAAAAAATTAGCGCAAACGACGAAACCTGAAACGAAAATTCCATCGAGTCGCGGCAAGGTCACGCGACGTATATTGTAAACAAAGGGTTCTACGAAGAAAATAAACATATTTTTGAATTCTAAAATCAATTAGATACCAGATTAAAATTCTCATTAAAATTTTCGAATAAAATGGGAATTTTAAAGTGAAATACCACAGTAGAAAAATATATACAGGGTGTCCCACAAAGAATAATTCGAACCTAACTTAATATAAATGAAACTCAGGTCAGGTAAAATAAAAAATAAAATGACTAACCCAACCATAACCGAAAGTGACCACGATAATCTAGACTTGGAAGGTGCCCTGCACTTCCAAATCAAAACATTGATTTGACCAATGACATACACCAAACTAGGGGAGCTACCAAAAACAATTAACAGGTCAATAGGTCGCGGTAGAGGGGTCACGCGAAAAATACACGGAAATACCCAGTACAAACAATAGAACAAACAAAGACAGATCAACTCAAAATACTCAACCTAACAGAACCTTTGATTTAGAAAACAATACCTTCCACTGGGACAACGAAAATTTACCCGCAATAGGCGCGTCAGGCCCAAATAATATTTCACGACAATGGAATAACGTAATTTTCTAACGCGATTCATTCCTGGAAAATAACACTCAGTTCATATTAGAATCGGATGAACTTTTAGAAACCGCGGAATATAACGAATTTATGAATAAGCGAAGGGAAAGATTTTTTAAAGAAAAGGAAGAAAGAACAAAAAGTTTGAGGCTTAGACTCGACCCACCCGCTAATAGTTCTTTCGAATACAGAAAGAAAACAATAGAACCATATGAAAGAAAAAATAAAAGCGCACCTCTTATTAAAAACTCAGTACAGTTCAATTTGAAAGAAAATTTACAGGAATGATCCAAACCTCCTTCCAAATTATGATCAATTGGCCAATTAAATTTCGCAATAATAAACACGATAGTCCCGCGCATTTCCTTGAAGAGCTAAAAAGATTTAAAAGGGGTTATAAAATAAACGATCGGGATATCTTAAAAAATCTAGACGCACTACTAATCGAAGATGCAAAAGATTGGTGCGAAATAAATAAAAATTCCCGGAGAGGTTTATCTGATTTTCTAGAAGATTTTAAAAACGTTTATATCGACGAAAGATTTTCTGACGAAATGAGGCAAAAAATTAAATTTTGCAATCAAAAAAGAACCAAGATATTTACTCATATCTGACAGAGATTAGAAAACTATTTACAAAATTATACCCCAGAAAAAGCCGTGAATGGGAATTGCGTAGATCATATAAAAAGCTCAGAATAGAATATATAATGTATATAAAAAGAAACGATTTCGAAACTTTTGAAGACTTAGAAGACTTAGGTAAAGAATGGGAAACTAAGCTAGCCAAATCCAAAATATGAGGGCAAGTTTTACAAATTACTGAACCTAAAATAGAGGATAAAGTTCAACAAAAACGTAGTAACAGCAGTGGGGATAAAAATAGTCTGGACAATAATAAAGACTTGAGAAAAAATAAAAATGGTCAAAATGATAACCAATACGGAAACCAAAGTCAAAATAATCAAATTGAAAAACAATACAAAACCCGATACCCATTTTCACCATTTGGATTTCCATCTCCACTTTTCCCAAAGCAATATCAACAAAATTACAGACCTAGATTTCCACCTAGTTTTCAACCAAATTCCCCACCTATATCTCAACCAAATTACCTACCCAGATTCACACACAATATATCCAGGTACCCTTATAACCCTTACTGCCAAATGTTACCTATATTGAACGAAATGACATTAGGCCAAAATCAGGGTCAAAGTAACCCCATGATCGAGTTCCCCACAGATAAAACGGAAAGTAATTCAGGTGACAATAACAATAAACAAAATTCCCAAAAATCAAATTTCGGGAATAAAAATCAAAAACCGGACAACAATGCCGACAAAAAAGGCACAAAATAAACCAAGTTCAAACACGGAAAAAAAACAGAATAATAACACAAACGCGAACCAAAACACAAATAATTCAAATTGTTATTATTGTGGTTTAACGGGCCATTTTAAAAGATAATCTCCTTATTACGCGTATAAGCAGGGATTTGGAAGGGCGGGTACCAGGGCCAAAAATACTAAAACCTAGCACCGAAACGCCGGAAATCTTAAATTCGGAGAAAGATGAAATAACGGAAACACGTTTTCATCTAATGACAAAATTCGTAGGTAGCTTATTTCGAATTCTAGTAGATACAGGTGCCACACACTTTTATGTGGGAAAGGGATTACTGGAAAAAATCCAGAATTCCAAATATTCAATTTTTAAACCCGTTTCGCGAAAATTAATAGTCGCGAACGAAGAAAAAGTCCACATAATTGGACAAGTAGTAATTCCAATTATGATCGGGAAAAAAGTAAAACACTTAATGTTCAGGTTAGTCCCAAAATTAAAATCCATAGGTATTTTAGGTACGGATATGCTGAAAGCCCTACAGATGACCCTACATTATGACTCGGAAACCTGGTGGTTACCAGGGAGTCCCCCACTTGCTATTCAATGCAAGCAAACCCACAATCACTACCCCTCCCAATAACTGCGAACAAATCGAACCTAAGCCTGACGTCAAAGCGAAAGATATTAAAGTAAAAGAAAACAGGGAAAGAAAAAACGTAAACATTAGGGATAAACTTATAACTGAAGTAGAAGAGGAAAATAAAAATAAAAAACCGAAATTCGGAGGTAAAATTAATTTAAAAAGCACTAGAGAGCTTAACAAAAATAGTCAGACATTAAAAGATAGCGAAATCCTCCCACTACCTATCAATCATAACCAACCCCAAAAAACCAAGAACGCCCAAATCCAAATAGCAAATACGAGAACAAATACAGAAATTGCGATGGTAATCTTTGGAAAATTAACAAAGTTACCAATCGGAAAAAATCGAGAACTGAATTTCAAAAAGCGAATGAGATATCAGAAAGCGATGATAGAAATCAATGGATTTATTTCAAAAATAAAGCGATTAAATTAAATAATATTACAGATACCTGAGCGAAAATTGACGAAAAAAAAACAATTGTTCGCCAGAAATTTGCGAAGGTATTGTTGAGCTTAACGAAAGCCAACAAACCCAACTATAAAAACTTTTAGAAGATAAAATAAAAATACTCCAGGGAAAAGAACATAGGGCAACTCATTTAACGAAACATATAATTGATGCGCAGGGCCACGATCCCATAAAACAGCGATACTACCACGTGAGCCCCAAAATCAAAGAAATAATGTATCAAACAGTTGATAAATTCTTAGAACAGGATATAATAGAACCCTCTTGTTCTGATTGGTCAAACCCAATAGTTATGATCAAAAAACCAGGGTAAGATTACAGATTTTGTTTAGATTTCAGAAAGGTGAATAATATTACTAAAAAAGACCTCTACCCAATCCCACTCATGACAGAAATACTGTAAACACTAATATCAGCAAAATTCATTCCAAAAATTGATATAAAGTTAGCTTATTTACAAATACCTTTAGAAGAAAACTCAAAACCAATAACAGCATTCAAAGTCCCTGGAAAAGGCATGTATCAATTTAAAAGGATGCCATTTGGTTTAACCAATGCTCCAGCCACTTTCCAGAGACTGATGGACAAAGTTATTACTCCAGTATTAGATAAAATCAATTATGCAAATTTAACGATCAGCCCGGACAAATGCGAGTTCGGCTGCTCGGAAATCAAATACTTAGGTTTTAAAGTTAACGACAAAGGACTCCAAATAGACGACGAAAAAATCCAACCAATCCTAGAATTCCCTAAACCAAAAAACATTAAACAATTGTAGCGCATAATAGGGATGGCAAGTTGGTACAGGAAATTTATCCCACGCTTTGCCGAAACAATAGAACCAATGAACAGATTCCTCAAAAAAGATAAACCATGGGATTGGGGATTGGAACAAGACAAAGCTTTCCAAAAAATTGAAGATCTTTTAACTTCAGCACCAATTTTAACCTGCCCAGATTTCACACAACCCTTCCAACTCGAAACTGACGCGGGTAATAAGGGGTTAGGAGCCGTACTTACGCAAACAATTGATGGCGTAAATTACGTGATAGCATACGCGAGTAGAAGCCTAAACGGCGCAGAATCTCGGTACTCGGCATCAGAAAAAGAATGCCTAGCGGTAGTTTGGGCCATACGAAAATTCAGGCCATATTTAGAAGGGTACAGCTTTAAAGTAATCACGAACCGCTTAGCGTTAAAGTGGCTCCATAATCTAAAAAATCCCACTGGCCGATTAGCCAGATGGACATTAGAATTGCTAGAATATGACTACGAAGTCATATATCGTAAAGGTAGTTCAAATTTAGTCCACGATGCCCTCTCCAGATCAGGGGAACTCGCGAAAAATATAGCGTTCGCGTTAGCTTGTAGCGTCGAAACACCAAAAGCGGACGTTAACGACAAAACAGACGACTGGTACTCTACCAAATTCAGACAAGTTACAAAAAGACCCGAAGAACATGAAAAATGGCGAATCAGAGATTCACAACTCTATTTTTACAGAACTGACCCACTCAAATCTACTTTATTACCAGACTCAAACCCCTGGAAATAAGTCGTACCTAAAAAACTTGGAGCTCAAGTTTTACGGGAAAACTACGACGAAACCCAGGCAGGACATTCAGGCTCAGAAAAAACTTACGCGAGAATTTCCGAACATTGCTTCCGGCCAGGGGTATATTCGGACGTAATCAATTACGTAAAAACCTGCCAGATCTGTGTCAAAGAGTAAAGCCAAGTAATCAAAGTAAAATAGGTTTAATGGGAAAAAGAGTATTAGAAGAACCATAGACTATGGTATCAGCTGATATCATGGGCCCTTTACCAAGTTCGAAAAAGAGAAAAAACCAATACATTCTAGTGTTCGTAGATCTATTTACGAAATGGCACGCAATAATCCCAATTAAAAAAGCAAACGGGATCATAATAGAGTCAGAATTTCACAAACGTGTCATTTCGCGTTGTGGAACACCGCGGATTCTCCACGCTGATAATGGCACAGAATTTGTCAATAAAACGTTAAGGGAATTAACGGAAAAATTCTGTATTAGACACACAAAAACGCCAAAATACTACCCACAAGCCAACCCGACAGAACGATAAAACAGATAATTAAAACGTACATAGATAATGATCACTCTACCTGGGACGAACACATAGACGATTTGCAGTTCGCTATAAATACTAGCAAAAACTCGTCGAAACAATTTACCGCTGCATTTTTAAATCTAGGTCTCGAACTAGAACCAATTCAGTGGCTCAGACAAAAATATAGAAAACGATAGCGAAATCGAGTTCCAAAGGGTAGACAAATGGACAGATAAATTAAGAAAGTTACAAATCATAAAAGAGGAGGTCCAGAAAAATTTAGATAGAGCGAACGAAAGACAGGCTAATAACTATAACTTAAGGAGAGGACCCTTAGAATATAAAATGGGCGACAGGGTACTAAATGTAGTAACAAAATTATAAAATAAGGCAGATAAAAAAGCAGGTAAGCCGTATGATAAGTATGAAGGCCCTTTCATAATAAAAAATAAAATTTCCCCAACAATCTACGAATTAAAAAACCTCAAGGGAAAAAGTGTCGGAGAATGGAATATAAATGATTTCAAACTAGAAAACGGCACATAAGCACACACAAAACTAATTAATTTAGATTTAAACAATTTAGATTTAAGTAATGGCAATAAGGCAATGGATCAGTAGCACTATATATCCGAAACGACTCCAAAAATCAACAAAACAACCCAATTCTTTCAAATACGTAGAAAAACCTCAATTCAAACAGACTCCAAAGACAAAATTAGACAGTACGAACTTTTCCCTTCCAGCACAATGAACCCCATAACAACCTGCTACCTGTGCCAAAACACAATCCAAGTGCCCAACTACGAGGAGCACCTTCCTAAATGCCAGCCCTGGAAGTAGCTGGTACAACGCTCCGAAGGGGCCGAGGCAAAACAGCTAAGGTGCCACCCTCACAAACACTTCAGACAGACACTACATAACTGGGAACAGGAAGAAGAAATGGAAGGAGCAGTAGGAGGAATATTGGAAAGTACCACGAAACCACCACAACACATAAAAGAACAACTAGCAAAACAGTTGAAATTAAAAGCAAAACTCAATCACTTAAAACAAACAAACAGATTAACTTGCGAGAAATACGAAAATTTTCAAAGGGAGCAAAGGGAAGCAAGAACAGCGGAAGAAATAGAAAAAAGACGAAGGGAGGAGGAACTAAAACAAAAAACAGACAGACAGAGAGTCATCCCATGGGAAAGGGTACTCCAACAACGCGAAAGACAAGAAAGATACAGGAAGGAACAGGAGGAAAAACAGAGAGGGGAAGAAGAACGCGACAAGGAGGATTGGAGGACACACCGAGAGAATAGAGAAAGTGAAAACCACAAAAACCCTCGGCATTACAATTAAGGAAAGTTCGGAGGGATTCTATTGTCAATTTTGTAAAAAACTAATACCAAAAATTATTTACCTGATACACGACTCATTCTATAACAATAGACCATACAGATGCAAAAAGAATTTCACGAATCCAGACTCTAATAAAAAAACTTACATACAAGGGGGTTAAGAATCAATAAATGAAGAAATACAGAACCTTCTAAAAATAGAAATAAAAAAAAATGAAATAGAGTTACATATTGATGATAAAACAATGGAAGACTTCAACAATGAACTTAGTAATTAGAAAAAGAAGACCAGGTATACACCCGAACCTCGGTGCGACCCTGCAACCAAGGGTTTCCGGGCCGCGCACGAGATGGGTCGGAATCCCCCGAAGGGACCCGAGGTCCCGAATGGCAGCGCGCTTCCGCGTCAGTCTCGGCTCGTTCGCCCACCGAATAACTGAAGTTAATGTCAGTGTACTGTGCTCTCTACTCTCCACGATTACGTCCCAATCGGAACCCTGGAACTCGGGCAGCTTCTCAACCTCAAGTCTCACTTCATTCCCCAGGGGGAAACTCCATCACCTGACCACCTACGCAGCACTCACCAAAGGTCACCAGCCCTCCGCCACGGGCGGGCTACCTGCATTCTGTAAGTGGCAATAAAAACGCTTTTAATTAAGCGTTAAGCTTTTACTGTGTTCACCCATTTCTCTCGGCGTCCTGATTCTCTTTTCCCTCCTTGGTAGGCATTCCCGCCATATAATACAAGGAAAATTACAACTTGTGGTTGAGCATGATTCAGATTTAATTGATGAAGCCCGGATTCTGTGGTACAAAGTTATTCAAAATGACGTACTCTCGAAAGAATTGTGGATGTTGAAAAAGCAGAAACCATGTCCAAAATTAAGTGTAATCAAGCAACTAAATCCATTTGTTGATCCCGATGTTTTGATTCGAGTAGGGGGTCGTCTTGAGCATTCGCCTTTAGCTTACAACTAGTCTTGATAAAAAATAAAGATTTAACACCTGGCAAGTGGGAACTACGATTGATCGAAGAGTGTTTCCCTGGTAAGGATGGTAGCGTTCGCAGCATAGCTGTAAAAACAGCTAAAATCGCATATAATCGCGGGATCACTGAAACTTGTCCACTGTCAGTCATGACGTCTACAAATTAGATTGTAACTCATAAGATTATGTAAACTATTTCTATATCTCAAATTGTAACTGTTATTATGATTAATATTTAATGCATATGTATTGTTTTTAAAATTAAATATGCAGAAGGGGCGAGAGGGGGAAATATGTTCATGCGCCTAGCATAAATGCTAAAACTTAAACGCTCCTATTCTAAATTGTACATGTTCATAGAGCTGATTTGAACGATTAGTTCATTCATATGTAATAACGTCACTCCCGTTTCAAGGTACCGAATTCCGTCGTCTTGTTACGTAGCATTCGTACAAATACTTTCGCTCGACACAGTTCGTCTCGTCGCGAAATTATAACGACTCCGTCAGCCATTAAGCACATTATACGACGTGTTCTTATTTTGGCCATGAAACCCGTGTTTGCACGATTGTTCAATAATTGTTTAAAATCAGTGCTTACCATCAATAAAGTGCAATAAATTTACATTTCTTATAAGTGCCAGTGCTTTATTTAAAACAAACAGTTACGGCTATAAGAGGCAAATTTCACTCAAAATACAGTCCACTACAGTAAAAATCATAATATTTGACTTTCTAGCCATTTGGTTGCGTGCAAAATGATCTGCACCTTAACAGTAGTGAACTTGAGAATTTAGTTGTAAAGTTCTTTATAAAATACACAATTATTGTGTAATGATAAATTATTCTAAGGGAAGAATTTCGATAAATAATTCGTAATTGATTCCGTCGAAAAAGGGAACCTGCCGTTTAAAAATTGACGAAAATCTATATTTCTATATCAAATTTATTTAAACAATTGATGATTATTAGGAAATATTAAACCAAATACATATTATTTATTGAGGACAAATTTTTTATTAATTTTGTAAAGGAACGAAATATTTAGAGCGTGAAATGAATAAGGTATGCATTTGTTTATTAAATTTGTTTATTACATTCGAAATTAATTTTCATTTATTTTAAATATTTTTACCTGCTGTATATTAATAGAAATATGTGTCTTTACTGATTGCATGATATTTTATACAAATATGAGCAGTTGCAAAAATGGGATCGTCTAATGGAAAAAGGTCTACTTTGGTCCCACATAAAGAAAAAAATTTTTAAACCATCGCGGACGAATCTTTCATTTAAAAAAAATCTTCCATTAAAGAAAAATACGCCTCTGATCAAAGTTATAAGCTCAAGGGTAATTTGTTCAGAAAAACTTGTTTTGCCCCACAGCTACGGCACACGACTAAGAACGGTTTCCAAATAAAGAAGGGTTTGAGGTGGAGTTCGAATGCTGCGGCTGAGCCTAATAGCGTATTCGGTTATCTGCCCTCGCCCTGCGCTGGTGCAGGTTCGTGCTTGCTCTGCTCTGGGAGAATGTGCTTGGCGCTACTCCGAATCCACTCCGGCGCACTCTGTGAAACACGAGCCTAGGCAAATTTTTCGATATGCGCTGCTATAGAGCGGAGCCGAGCAAACTCACCTGCACTGGCGTAGATTGCTGGATGATACGACTTGCAATATTTCATGTCAAAATCTCAAGTATATGAATAATTATTAAATTAAATTACAAAAATAATTATGTGTATAGTAATTATTACTAATAATTAATTAATAATAATAATTTAATTTAAAAAACTAATTATAATATATATGCTAACAATAATAATTGATTTGAAAAATAATTAATGTATAAATATAACTATATATTTAGAATTGACAGACATGGAGCTTTATTGCCCGCGCTCGAAAAAAGTGTTACAAAATTTCTTGTTTCCAGGGTTTAAAAATGTTCTTGAGTTTCAATTTTTTTTGCATAGTTTAATGTGAAGAAAGTCTTTTAAATTTTGTTTGGATTCTTGTACATTATTATTTCCTAACAGATAATTCATGGTGAATTCAGGCTTGTTTTCGAAAAAAGTTTTCAACACCTTTGTAAATAGGGAAAGATTTTTTTCAAGTCCCTGAAAACTTTCTAGTGTTATAAATGCAGTTCCAAGACCCAGGAATCGAAATTGGAAATACAGCGAATTTCAAAAATTTGCATTCTGGCATTGAATGAAATTATATTTATAACTTGTGGTTTCAAAATTTTTCTGAACAAGTGCGGGGTTTTTTAGCACATAAATAAAATTTAAAAAAAAAAAATGTCCAGGAGTCGAAATTAAAAGTACGGAAAATTTTCAAAATTTGGTAATCAATAGCATTATTTCCTTTACTTTTGGTTTTATAATTTTTACAAGCATTTGTGAAATTTTTAAGGACAGATATACACTAGTCAAAAAATTGAAAATAACTCTATTACATAACTCTATACATACATTCCAAATTTTTAAAATTTTCTGTAATTATAATTTCTACTGCTGGTTGTTATCGATTTTTTTCTAGTCTATTTCTATGCTAAAAAAGTGCACACATGCTCAGAAAGCCGTGTAAACTACAAGCAATATATATATATATATATATATATATATATAATCTCATGAAATACCAAAATCAAAATTTGAAAAATTCGCTGTATTTCCAGTTTTGATTCCTGGCTCTTGGCGATTATTTTTCTACTGCATTTTGCTCAACGGAAAGCAGAGGTGAATTAAATAGGTTTAATTTTGAATATTAGCGTTTTTTTTGTAATGCTGACATTAAAATTTAAACATTAGCGTTTTTTATGAATTGACCCATTTAAATTTCGAAGCTTTTCTTTTACTTTTTTTTAATACTTCTTTCTTGTATAAGAAACGACTTTCTTGCATCTCATGAGAAATAAGTGAAAAGAAGCAAAATGATAAAATCTGTGTTTCTTTTATTTTGGCTTTTTGATTTCATGACAAAAGAAAGAGCGGTTTAGGTTATAAAACAGCTTGCAAAATCGAAAATAGACTCAGCAAAATGATAAATAATTTTCCGTAAAGGATACAAAAATTAAAAAATGTATACATGAGAATTGCAACAGGAAAAACGTTTTTTTTGTGTTACGATGTTCATCAAAGGAATAATCGCAATTTCCAAAATATTTGAAGCCTAAATTATTAACGCTATTGTGGACTATTATAGATGATACAACTAGAGTTTGTAGTATTCAGTATATTGAATAATTTGAAATTTAAAGCTATTTAAATCTGCATGAATTCTGAATGAAAAGTGTTCAATAATTTTCGCTAGAAACATTTTAAATTATTTACTTACAACCTGACACCATTTGAGAAAGATCAAAATCGTATAGATGCAAATCAATTTTAAAGTAGGGCTATTGAATAAGTACGTGTGTTTGAAATGACTCATATGATTGGTTTCAAACAGTCTTTAAAAGTGTGCTTTTTTCAAGTTTCATTTTTGTTAATACTTTGACATCCCACAAATTATCCTTTTGGTGAGGAAATATCACCTGATTATTGAAAAAATTAAAAAAATTCATTCTTGTTGGTCGCTCGAGGTAAATTTTGTTCAAAGTGCTGGTTTCTCAATAAATTGATATTATTATTCTTTCTGATTTCGTTCTGTCACTCAAGGATCGTGTTTTTCATAGAAAAGTATTAAAATCTGATTTTTCGACATTTATAAAATAATGATTCACTCAGGGTAATTTTTATAATATCTTTTGAAGGGGATACAGTGGGGAGATTCGAGTATGGAAAAAAATGTAACAAAAGTACAGCGATAACGAAAATTCGACTCGCTTTTACCCGAAAATTACACGACATTGAAATTTGTCACCTATATGGATTTAAAACTTATGTAATTAATTTTTAAAAACTAAGAATTTGGCTTGTTTTTTAACAAATCGTTTTGTTTAAACAATTAAATAATTTTTTGTAGTTCTACAATTGTTATAAACAAACGACTTTTCGGATTGAAAAATAAACAATTCGTCTCGAAAACATTCGTTCAAAAAAAACTATTCAAATTGAATTGGAAAGAATCTAATTTTTGACTTATTTCCAAAAGGGACATATCGTTGAAATCGCCAAGAACCGTAGATTTCAAATATAATATGATTGAATTACTAATTGTAAAATTAAAAAATCTGCCCGCTTCGCGGGCACATTCTCATATTCTGCTTCGCGCGCGGCTCGCATCGCTCGCAAGTTTGAGCGCGCTTAGGGCGCGCGACTGTTGGATCTCGCGCTTCGCGCTCGATTATGTATTCACCGCTTTACGCTCGGCTCCTCTAGATTTTTGAACTTCGTGTTCGACTTCGATGAAAAGAAAAAGTTTGTTTGCAAATATTATAAAATTATCAAAACCTCTACATATTGATTGTTAAATTTGTTTTTATTTTATACTCAAAAGGAACTTTATTTACTCGAGGTTCTATCGACCTTAAGGAACGCATTCTCATCCAGAAACTCGCGCTCGATATTTGATTTGAAAATCATTTGAACCTTGCGTTCCACGCTCAGTTCTGTGCACCGTATGATAGAAACAAAAAAGTTTGAGCGCACTTACGGCGCGCGATTTGGTCGTCGTCGCTTCTCGCTTTGAAATACACTGATCGCGCACTTTGTGCTTCGTGTTATATGTTATTCATATACAAATTACTAAATTTGTATTTGATTTCAAATGAAAAGTAATGATATAATTTAGGCGACAAATTTTATTAGTTAACATTTTATTTTAGCTTGTGCCGTTTTTCAGAAAAGTTAATTTTTTTCATTTTGAATATATTCTTACAACAAAAATTGATTACAGGTTTGTAAATCTTTTTTGAATGCACAATTTTTGTTCATTTATCTGTTTTCGTACCTTGCATTGTTTTTTCAAAGATTTGATTTTTTTACTGTCAATGTTATTTTCACGAATAAAACAAAAACTACGCATCCTATCGAAACATGATTCATAACAAATTTGTACCTCTTCTTTTGATGAACAAATTTTGTTTTTGTCATTTTTTTCGTAGCTCGTGTTATTCCTCTAAAAATTTGATTTTTCTATTTCCAATGCTGTTTTTTTACGAATAAAACAAAGACTACGCGTCATATCCCAGATAACAATGTGAAACGCATATGCGACTCACAGTGCACGCACGCATGCGGATTAATCAGCACGCGTGCGTTCACCACGGATGGCAGATGCGTCCTCATATGAGACGCATATCGCTCGCACGGGTGATGGTCGCACGCGTGCGTGTGAAATGCGATCATCGTGCGACTGTATCCTGAATCCTAAAATACTATTTATATATTTAAATATCTATGTCAAATAAATAAATTATTATTTTAGATTTACAACCAAAACCAAATTATAGTTTTCTACCATAATTTTTCCACTTCACCCGATGGAAAATCACACAATTTTGAAGGTTATATATTTAGCGTGGTGTAAAGGGTGTAAAGCGTGGTATAAACATTGTATAAACAGGCCATCTGACTAAATGTGATTCTACACTGTCCAAGTTATACTAAGTTATTTCAAATATTATCTTTCTATAACATTGATAGTGAGCACGATTATAATGGCACGATAATATAAGAAAAAATAAGGTTATGTAAAACGCGGAAAACTATAAACAAAGCGGTAAACGCGGGCTGATGGTGGGAGACTGCGGAAGACAGAGCGGGGAGACTACGTGGGCGCGCGATGGCCATCATCATTTCAAAGATATCATTTTCAACTGAGCGCGCTTTTTAAACTTCTTATCTCAACGTGAAAGTATTAACATCATTATAAAATTGATTAAAATTCATTAGAAAATTAAAGATGTATTAAAGTATTCAAAAAAGAAGTACTCAAAATTAGGAAAATTCGATTAAACATTTAAGTTGGATTTCTGCAAATACTTCAACAAATTTCTAAACAGTAATTCTAAATTTTATGCAATTAAAATTACAAATTGCAGTTATAAAAAATAAAAAGTATTTCATGGGCTATTTGAAATTTAAATTCCAAACTATGATTTTACCAACATTGTCATTTAAAAAAAACTCATTTAAAATTCAAATTGGGAATTTTCAAAACATTATTTGAATACAAAATAAACACTTTTGATTAATTGGAACTGTTTAGATATTCCAATAAATTTTAAATTTAAGTTTTTAAATTAATAAAGAATGTCGAAGATATTAAAATAGTACAGACATGCGTTTTAGGCAGCCTATTTTCATGGAGCAAACTTTCAGAGTTCAAAATATTTTCTCTAACCACATAACTACGATTGACTTCATCTTTTTCTTGCCTCGAAATTTTGTGTTTGTCGAAGTTAATTTTCCAGCTAAAGAAAAGTAAGAAAGAATTTTTCTTTTCAATTTGGAAAAAATATTATATATATATATATATATTAAATTTTTTCCTGCTTAAAATATGAAAATAGTTTTAATAATTGAGCTGCAACATTAGAAGTTTGAGGGAGAATTTAAAAAGAATTTATGCGTCTTTCAACTTAACGCGTGAAGGGAAACGTCATCCGTTTAATTTTCGAGTTGTCAACCACTTTAGTTTCCTATCCTCGAAAAGACGACTGACTTCTTGAGACACTCGAGAAGGACTGTTCTTTTTTTTAGGACAATAGACGACCATATGTTTCGAGTTAATTTACAATAACGTCGTATCCGAAGTTAAACATTCGGAATATTGAGTGCTTTAAAAGGATTTTTCCGAGATAATTTGGAAAGTTGTTAAAGAAATCTCGGAAATACTGTGACATCCTTGATTTACTGTGAGTAAAATTTTTTGAAAAAAAAGGATTGAAATATTATTACGAAAATCAGTCAAAAAAAACCATTAAACTAATCCCTAGAATCTCTCAAAAAAGCCCTAACAAGTCAGCATTTTTTTAGAAAAAAAAGAAAAAGATTTGAAATTTCTTTTAGACCTTTAAAATGAATTGAAAATTTTTTTCGAATACCTCAATTGAGAGAAGGGAAAAACCTTGTAATATTTGAGAATTTTTGAGATTTCATGAAGCAACTCTAAATTCTCGAATAAATTCTTTAAAATTCAATAGAGAGTTACATATATATAGATATATATTACATTTTTTCGTGCTTGAAATATCAAAATAGTTTTAATAATTAAGCTGCAATATTAGAAGTTTGAGGAAGAATTTAAAAAGAATGTATGAGTCTTTGTACTGAATGCGTGAAGGGAAAGGTCATCAGTTTAATTTTCGAGTTTTCAACCACTTTAGTTGCCTCTCTATCCTCAAAAAGACGACTGTCTCCTTGAGACACTCAAGAAGGACTGATTTTTTTTAGGTCAATAGACGACCATATGTTTCGAGTTAGTTTACAATAAAGTCGTATCCGAAGTTAAACGTTCGGAATATTGAGTGCTTTAAAAGGATTTTTCCGAGATAATTTCGAAAATTGTTAAAGAAATCTCTGAAATACTGTGACATCCTTGATTTATTGTGAGTAAAATTTTTTGAAAAAAAGGATTAAAATATTATTATGAAAATCAGTCAAAAACCCCATTAAATTAATCCCTAGAATCTGTCAAAAAAGCCCTAACAAACCAGCATTTTTTTAGAAAAAAAAGAGACAGATTTTAAATTTCTTTCACACTTCAAAATTCCATAAAGAGTTATATATATATATATATATATATATATATATATATATATATATATATTAAATTTTTTCCTGCTTGAAATATTAAAATAGTTTTAATAATTGAGCTGCAATATTAGAAGTTTGAGGGAGAATTTAAAAAGAATTTATGAGTCTTTGTACTTAACGCGTGAAGGGAAACGTCATCAGTTTAATTTTCGAGTTTTCAACCACTTTAGTTTCTTTTCTATCCTCGAAAAGACGACTGACTTCTTGAGACACTCGAGAAAGACTGATTTTTTTTTAGGACAATAGACGAACATATGTTTCGAGTTAGTTTACAATAACGTCGTATCCGAAGGTAAACGTTCGGAAGATTGAGTGCTTCAAAAGGATTCTTCCGAGATAATTTCGAAAATTGTTAAAGAAATCTCTGAAATACTGTTACATCCTTGATTTATTGTGAGTAAAATTTTTTGATAAAAAGGGTTAAAATATTATTATGGAAATCAGTAAAAAAAACCATTAAATTAATCCCTACAATCTGTCAAAAAAGCCCTAACAAGTCAGCATTTTTTTAGAAAAAAAGAGAAAGATTTGAAATTTCTTTCAGACCTTTAAAATCAATTGAAAATTTCATCGAATACCTCAATTGAGAGAGGGGAAAAACCTTGCAACATTTGAGAATTTTTTAGATTTCATGAAGCAACTCTAAATTCTCGAATAAATTCTTTAAAATTCGATCAAGAGTTATGTTTATATACATACATACATATATATATTCGGTTTTCGGTTTCGATTCCTTTGGAATAGAACCGAAGGGCCTATGACAATGCCACCGAACGCATCCTCGGGTTGCGGATAGAGGGTCCCTGTACCAAGGGTTTCTGCTGAATATGGTTACAATAATTAATAAGTAGTCGCGGACAATTGTCCAGGGATTGTCCCGAAGGAATAACTCCTAAGCGAAGGCGTAACAACCGTGCCGAAAGCTGAATGGCACCTGGGTTAGGTGTCTCAAACGGTGACTCTGGGATACCGGGTTGTAGATGCGGTTCAAGACAATCGAACGCGCAGAGCACCCGACAATGGGTCGGCAAACAATACCGGTCAGCCTAGAGTTCGGGGTGCTGAAAATAATTTAGATGGAAACACGACGACGAACCGGCGAAACGCCCAAATTCAGTGGACGGATCAACTCAAGGATTACTTGTTAGACTGCTACGATGCCAGCATTATCCCTGTTCACCGAGGCTTTATGGCGCGTATGCGCACTCTGTGGTGCCAGAAACACCCAGAGCATCAGCACGTTTCGCATCAGTCTTTGCGAAATCAAGCCGTCAACCACCGGAAAAATGGATATGTACGCGGAGCGCTTCCCCAACCGCTGCTTTATGAAGCTGCAGACGAAGATGAGGAAGCGACATTGAGACCAACCGCAGAAAGCAGGCACCTTCTGAGAGATGATCGCAATTTCATTACAAGAAGGAACATTAACATGCAAGTTCCTCCTAAGCCCCAAGCTCTGGCTGAAATGGATGCCATCCTTCGTGGAGATATCTCGCAAGAGTCCGACCTCTGGACCATCAATTGCTCAGTTTATGGTGCTGCGAGAGCTTTGACTGATTCAAATCGAAGGCTGAAACCGACGATGGATCAAAAGACCAAAAGACGCTTCCATCAACTGAACAAGAAGATTGGATGGGCAAGACAGAATGCGTCCCGTGTTCAATGTGTGATTGACTACATAACATCTGGTAGACCGTTTACGGAAAGGGTTCGAAAGTTCGCCCAAGAACTAAGGATCTTAAATCACACACTAAACAAGTCAAAGCTGCTGACAATCAAGCAGCATATTGTTGACAAAATACGGCTATTATCTGACGCAAGGAGGAGAATACAGAAGAGGGAGGGATGGATCAGAGAGAATCAACCGTTTCTCGCTGACCCATTGCACCTCTTCAGCGATCTCCCTGTTTTTGTAAACAATCCACCCAAGCCCAAGGAGGTAGAGACTTTCTGGAGAGAGGTAGACAGGATCCCGAAAACACTAAAGTTGAAAGAAGATACTGACAATATCATCCGCTTCAAGGAGTTTTGCGACAACCTCATAAAATCTGAGGAGGAATGTCCATCAATCACTGCCGAAGAGGTGAAAAAAGCACCTAGAGGTACGAGGAACTTTTCCGCTGCTGGACCAGATTGTACCAAGAACTTTTGGTGGAAGAAGTTTACTTTTACACACCAACATTTGGCCCGCATATTCACCTCATATTTAAAGACGGAGACGCCCATTCCACAGTGGCTGGTGTTAGGACGCACTATACTCCTGCCAAAAAAAGGCAACTTGTCCAACCCAGAGAATTACGGACCAATAACTTGTTTGAACACGCTGTACAAGATCTTTACAGCTGTCCCCAACAACAGGATAGTTCGACGAATTGAGCCTGTATGGCGAGAAATGTACGAACAACGTGGCTCGAAAAAAGGTGTAGCAGGCTGTCGAGAGAACCTGCTAATTGACATGTGTGTCTGTAAAGACGCTGCAGCCCATCAGCGCGTCCTGTCAATGGCCTGGATTGACTACCGGAAAGCTTTCGATTCAACCTCTCATAGACTTATCATCTGTCTGCTGGAAAGCTTGAAGGTACATCCACACATAGTGAGATGCATAGAGAGATTGATGCCTCTTTGGAAAACTAGATTTACTATCTCATCTAGAAATTATCGTGTGACAACGAACAACGTCACCTTCCAGAGGTGCGTCTTTCAAGGTGATACCATGAGCCCTTTGCATTTTTGCTTCAAACTTCTGCCTCTATCTCTCGCACTACAAAATTCTCCTGGATACCTCTGTGGCGACACTAATCAGCGCGAGCATAAGGTCACTCATGTATTTTATATGGATGACCTGAAGATCTATGCCTCTGGTAAAAGCAAACTTCAAACTGCTATGAATATTGTCAAGAACTACACAGGAGAGATTGGGATGGACTTTGGCTTGGACAAGTGTGCCAAAATTCATCTGAAGAAAGGAAAGATTACTGGCGTTCCCAAGGACTCTGAGCTTGTGGATATAAGTGTTATCAGACATCTTAATACTGGAGAGACCTATACATACCTGGGCCTTGCCTCAAACCCGCATTCAGGACGTAACATCAGTGAAGGAGTCTCTCCGAAGCAGGTACAAGCATCTTCTTCGACAGATTTGGTCTTCCAATCTGTCGGCGTTGAACAAGGTATCTGCGACTAACATGCTTGCCGTCCCAGTTCTACTCTACTCGTTTGGGGTAGTTCAATGGACGAAGAACGAGCTTAAGGCCCTTGATGTCATTACACGTAAGATCATTCATATGCATAAAAGCTAGCATATCAATTCGTCAGTTCCGCGATTATATATTTCACGCCGTCAAGGCGGACGCGGACTTCTGAGACTCCAGTGTCTTCATAACCAGATTGTTCTAAGTACAACTTACATCGTTGCGAATGGCAGAGATCCTCTCCTAAAGATTTCAGGAACCACGAGATGATTGGCGAAGGAGTGTTCCTTTACAAAGCCGCGGAGCAAGCGGCCGAGACCCTTGGCCTGAATTTTAACATCAGAAGTGAGGAAAGTGCATTACTTCATCTAGATGCTTCACTTCTAAAAACCAAAGTGAAGAAAGCAGAGGTTGAAAATTTTCACCAAGAGCTACTCGACAAGAAAATGCACGGAAACTTTCACAGAAATGTAGAAAAACAGTCCTTGTCGAAGGAGCAAACTTTTGCTTTCCTCAAATCATCAGGGCTTAATTCAGGTACAGAGGGTTTTATTTTCGCATGCCAGGACGGTGTCATTTCCACCTTAGCATACCGTGAGCGCATTTTATGTCAAGAAGTTCCCAGTGATAGGTGCAGAGCGTGTCATGCACACCCTGAGTACCTAGAACACATACTGTCAGGGTGTCCGACCCACGCGGTAACGACGTATATCTACAGACATAATGCGGCACTAAGAGTGCTTTATTACCAACTTTGTCGCTCTTATGGTGTTGGCCGCGACCCTGCCCTGCCGAACGCTCCAAGGGAGATAGAGTCGATTGTCCGAAACGAGAAGTGCCAAATTTTCTGGAACTAGGATTTTCGGGCAGCAGTCTCCGTTGCGCACTCGAGGCCTGACATTGTTCTCCAAGAATTCGAGAAACGAACTATATTCGTGATCGAATTCTCGGCTCCGTCCGAATACAACATCACTGCAAAGGAGAAAGAAAAAGAGGAGATGTATCGAGACCTTAAAAGACAGCTACAACGACTGTACCCAAAATATTCGGTACAAGTAATTGTCCTTGTGATAGGTGCTCTCGGAGGTGCGAAACTATCACTGGTTCGTAACCTTAAAGCCATACCCGCGTGCCAAAAATATGCCAAGGCACTTTCGAGATGGATGCAGAAAGCTGTCATCCTTGGGTCGCTTTTTGTCCTCAAGACACACGAGGATTTCGCCGGCCTGTCGTTGTGATTTCTTCGTTTCCTATGATCACCCATCTCACGGTTGTGAGACATGGCCGTTGGTGTGATTTACCGCGGTGCTACTGGGGGCCATTGACATTTTTTGGATGGCAGTTGCTCTTAGTGGGACCCTGCGGTGGTTGTTTAACTTTTTTTTTAAATTATATATATAACTCTTTATCGAATTTTAAAGAATTTATTGGAGAATTTAGAGTTGCTTCATGAAATCTCAAAAATTCTCAAATATTGCAAGGTTTTCCCCCTCTCTCAATTGAGGTTTTCGAAGAAATTTTCAATTGATTTTAAAGGTCTGAAAGAAATTTCAAATCTTTCTCTTTTTTTTTCTAAAAAAATGCTGACTTGTTAGGGCTTTTTTGACAGATTCTAGGGATTAATTTAATGGTTTTTTTTGACTGATTTTCATAATAATATTTTAATCCTTTTTTTCAAAATTTTCGAAATTATCTCGGAAAAATCCTTTTAAAGCACTCAATGTTCCGAACATTTAACTTCGGATGCGATGTTATTGTAAACTAACTCGAAACATATGGTCGTCTATAGTCGTAAAAAAAAATTAGTCCTTCTCGAGTGCCTCAAGAAGTAAGTCGTCTTTTCGAGGATAGAAAGGAAACTAAAGTGGTTGAAATCTCGAAAATTAAACTGATGACGTTTCCCTTCACGCGTTAAGTACAAAGACTCATAAATTCTTTTTAAATTCTCCCGCAAACTTCTAATATTGCAGCTCAATTATTAAAACTATTTTAATATTGCAAGCAGGAAAAAATTTAATATATATCTATTCATATATAACTATTTATCAAATTTTAAAGAATTTAGTCGAGAATTTAGAGATGCTTCATGAAGTCTCAAAAATTCTCAAATATTTCAAGGTTTCTCCCCTCTCTCAATTGAGGTATTCGAAGAAATTTGCAATTGATTTTAAAGGGCTGAAAGAAATTTCAAATCTTTCTCTTTTTCTCTAAAAAAAATGCTGACTTGTTAGGGCTTTTTTGACAGATTATAGGGATTAATTTAATGTTTTTTTACTGATTTTCATAATAAGATTTTGAAAAGATCACTAGTCTACGCCTGAGAGTAGGCTACACGAACACGCAGGGGATACCTGGTACAGCGGTAGCCATCCCACAGGCGGGAATAGTTCCTTACAATAACGCCAGGAAGCGTAGAGTCGGTTCTCCCGCGACCTACCTCAACCGTCTTGGATATAAGACGGGAGGAGAGATCCAGAGTTGGCACCATCATCTAAGAATACAAGGTCTAGCCTTAAGAGGGCTGGGGACATGTGCTTTTGTAAGGTCACCGTCAGCCACTAATTTCTTCGAAAGTATAGGGAAAAATACGACTTGTGTGTTATGCCTGCATTCAGAAAATAATGAGCTATTTCCAGCATTTATTAAATTTTTATAAACATTTATTATATTAAAAATATGCTTGATCAAAGTTACCTTACTTTTAAAGACTAATTTCTCGGCTAGTAATGATTATTTCACAAATTTTCAAAATCGCGGATCTAGATTGATATTTTATCTACAAATGTATGTCTCTAATTAAAAAGTTTCTCTTAAATAAATATGAATAATCATGTGCTAACGAAGTGTCTGCATGAAGTAAATTCAAGGCAAGTAACTACCGATCCTAGCGGCCAAATATTGAGGAGACATTTAGGTACGCCCACGCTATTGTACTCACTACAATGCGTACCCTTTACCTCACCCCGGAAAGTTGTAGGGCCTACGCTAACTGTAATTCACATCTGGCGTAACTCTCAAGAAAACCCTCTCAGATTCATTTCTGAATTTTCTCTTTAGCCACCAAAGAAATGTACGAAATGTTAAAGTTCCCAAAAAATTTGCCAAAAAAACTTCTCTGACGTTCATCGAATTTGCATGTTTCTTGAAATTCTGATTCGAATTTTATATACTTTTAGGAGTCACTTTTATCATGAAAATAGAACATAATAATCGAAAAGTGAAAAGAACCCAAGTTTCCTATTTTGGCAATTGAATGCCAATAGCAAAAATATCGATTGAAATTTCTTAATCTATCACAGAAATCGTTTCCATTATAGGGATCTTTTTTCATTTGAGAAAGAAATATTTGCAAGCCGAAAAAGCTGTCTTTAAAAGAAGGGCAACTTTGATCAAACATATTTGTAATACCATCAATATTCATTCAAATTTTATGAATGCAATCTCTACCTTATTCTTATACGAATCCAGACATACCATATAATTATAGTTTTTAGCAATACTTTCAGGTAAACTAGCCGCGAGAAGTCGAAACAAACTTTGAAATGTTGGAAATACTCTACTTGAACTTTCGTCTAATTGAAACATTTCATTGGGGTACCTTTCCAAACATACTTGATATCCAGTGAAAATTTGCAATTAAATTTTGGCATTATACTAGAAAAAAAAACGTTTTGTACTGAAATCTGACTTTTGTCGATTTTGTCGAACAACATTTTTGTCGAACAAATTGTCGATCTACTTTTTTTATTTACGAATCCAGACATACCACATACGTTATAATTTTTAACAATGGTCATACATAAAATATAGCCGAAGAAGTCGAAATAAAGTTTGAAATGTTGAAAATTATACTCTACTTGAATTTTCGTCTACTCGAAACATTTAATTGAGATAGTTTCGAAATATACTTGATATCTAGTAAAATTTTGGAAATAAATTTTGCATTATATTATAAAAGAAGCGTTGTGCATTGAAATCTTACTTTTCAATTGTAAAATAATAGTTGCAAACTAGAAATTAGTTTTCAAAAGTAATGTAACTTTGACCAAGCATATTTTTAATGCCATCAA